>LGRX02007129.1:0-28174 GCA_001247695.2 Cymbomonas tetramitiformis | reverse complement strand
GATATTTAATCGTCCCCGTGACATGGTCCACTTCAGGTTTAGCGGTCACAACAATGGTATTCTTTTTTGAACTTGATGGTCGGTACATGCTAGCTTCCGGGAGAGCGTGTAAGTATAATTCCTCCTTCATTTCCTGTCTTAGGTCAGCAAGTGGAAAAAGTTTCGATGACTCTGTTTTGATGTATGTGGTACCTTTTCCAGGGTTTAGTAGTTTGGGCTTTTCTGAGATTTCTTCAGCAATGATTTTCCTTAGTTCGCCATCTTGGGTTGTTCTAAGACTATGCAAACTATTATTATGTCCCGAGCATTCAAGTTGGATGTGTTCGAAGGTGCATTTTGTATTCTGTTGGCAGTAGGGGCAGTTTTCAGTCCCGATTTCCCCCAGTTTAAATAAACGTGTTGGAGAGGCTTGGAGACCCAGGAGTTCTCTGCTTCTAGAAGCGGTGAAAGCTTTAGGTGTTATTTTGGAAATATCTTTAGTGGGGGCGGTGTTATTCTCGTTAAGCATTCTCAAGTACTTCCCTTGAGACTGTAGAGTTCTCCAATTATGATAGTGTGATAGACGTTGAATTCTTCTAATGTGACTACGGATATCGCCTAAAATAGGGACCTCAAAAAAGAATAATGAGAAGGGCAGTTTCTCGGCAGGGTCGTAGCGGGAGATGTCTGAGCAACCCCCTCTGAATGAGGCTCTTTTAGCAGTACGGTCCACTCTGTCATGGACTTTGTCATTATTGTGACCCCTAATCCATTTAAGGATGATTTTACTGTGGTCTCCTTCACTGTAGAAGCCAAGTTCTTCTAACAGTAGGCGAACAGCCTGCACATCTCTGCGATTAGCTTCACGCAGTTTGTCCCGAGCACTCATGGATCTGCCATCCTTTGTTACAGCAGATGCCGGGTAATTGGCAAACCTATTGTCATCACCTATAGTGTGCCGTGTTGGAAGGTTTAAAACCTTGAGCGCAGTAATGGATGTGAGATCTTGAGCCTTGGGGGAGCCTGGTAGTGCAGATGGCAGACCGGTGAGAGGCCGACCCTTGTGCTTAAGAGGCTGAACTCCTTGCTGCGGTGTGTGTCATGGGAAGTGTAATGTCATCCCAGACGACAGGCGGCTGAGACCTGTATAATCATCTTGAGCAACAGTAGAAGATCTGTATAAAAACTTCACCGGTCCGACGTGGTCAGCGTGGACGTGACCTTCCCTAAGGGGGGGGGAGTTGTGCTAGGAGGCAAGCACAAGAGCCAGAGACGCAAGTAAAAGGGCTAAGAAAACGGCTAAGTACAAAAAGCAACTATAACTATAAAAAGTACTCATCAGTATGGAGTACAGTAGGACCGATCTGAATGATGTTGGTGTGAGGTGCCTAGATCGATGTACGGAGTACTTAGTACAGTTGAGTTCCGAGTTGAGTTTCATGATGCTTAAGAACTCTATGGCAGCCAGCTTCGGAGATGAGAACTGAACTGAATAAGTGTAACAAGCAAGTGCAAAACCGTAACCGCTGAATATGTGTAATGAAAGCATACACTGAAAGCATAACTTGAAGTGAATAACGAAATCGTATTCCGGATAGTTGACCGCCGTAATCATACCTCGTGCGGTCGTTTAATAGTTAGTGTAAGATAAGCCCGAAAGTGTAAAGAAGTGAAGAAACTGGAGTGGTAGCCTCCCACATTTAGTCACGCTACCGCAGCCCATGTCAGACCCCACCGCACTTGCCCCCATCGCGCCCGTCTCAGCCGTCAGCAAACGCCCCAACCATGACCCCCTTTTTCAGTAAATGGCATTCCCCCCTCAGTCACGGCCCTACCCCAGTTCATTGTCCGCTCGAGCGCCCGGAGCATATCACGTTCACCCTCCAGCTCAGATCTCCCTCCCAATATAAATCATGCACGACGCCTCGCCAAGCGCTACATCGACGTCGCCGCGACCAGCCCGTGCCGATCCGCGAGCACCGCAGAGCGTCAAGCACGACATCACGCGAAGTGACATCACGACATGACCACACATGACGTCTCGGCGATGCATGACAGGGCAAACGCAAGCGCGCGTGGACACCAAACGCCGCTGTCACTGGGAACCAATGGTCACAGGGCACCCGAAACGACAATGGCATTCACGGACTTCCACTATGCTCGCTTGAGTATTTAGCTAGCTCCTGCTTTCGAAAAGTTAGATCCGAACCTTTCAAAACCATTCTGCGGGATAGTGATATTTGCCTCTTGTGGCCTAGTATTAAATGTGATATATGCATACATATGCTTCGAATCCACATGAGAGCTTTGTCACTAGCAGTTTGTAAGAGTCTGGTTCGGATCCCCAGAGTGCCGGCACGCCACTCTGATGTATGTGCGAAGTCGTGCCGGGGCGTTTGCTTTATCTGTGAATTGCCCCCTGTGTTGCTCGCTTGCCTTTCTGCTTTTCATGCTCAATTCATGCAGTAAAGTACAGGCGCACAAAGTTGTGCCGCGAATTCATGCATATGTGTGTGTCGGTTTGCGGGTTGTGTTCGTGCTGCAGCTACACGTCACCGCCGTGCGCTGAACGTCACAACTTCCCTTTTCTAGCCTTTTCCACGTGAAGGCGTCGTCTTCGCTGCCTTCGACTGGTTTTCTTTTTCAAGTTACGGTGGGAATTCTCAGGTGAGACGCAGCACTTCGCTCACCCGTGAATTCCCACCCCCAGAGTGTTGCGGAGAAGTGCGGTAACGCCGGGACAGCCAGTCCAGTTGCGCGGCTTTTGCAAGAACACGTCCGACACCGTGGAATTCAGCACGCGTCTTCCCAGCCCACTGTTGCCACACCAAGCCTTCGACGCTACGCTTGCGGTGAATTCTGCGAAGCCAGCAAACCGGCCGTTCCTTCCTCGTGGGCTCTGCGCTGTTTTTGGTGTACATCCCCACGCTCGCCGGCTCATATCACCGGCGGGTGAATTCACGCCACTCGACTGCTGCCGATATAGCATGAATTCGCGAAGGCCTTTTGACCGTTTACCTCAGCCAACACCGCCTGTGTCGACCCTGAGAGCGTTTTCCCGCCCGCGTGCTCTCGCTTCTGGGCATTCCCAAGCGGGTTGGCTAGCACAACCCGAGTGCTGAGTTTAGCCCTTTCAGCCGGCACGGTGGAGCTGTGAATTTGACCCGTGCTGCCTGCCGACCTTCGTCTTGTTTGTGCATCTACACGCCTACCAGTCCACACGACCGTGGCAACGGCTGAGTCTGTCACCGCTTCCATGCCCCGCCCATGCTCCCCGCCCATGCTCCCGCCCATGCCCTGCCCATGCCCTGCCCATGCCCTCCTGCCCATGCGCCCTGCCCATGCCCTGCCCATGCCCTGCCCATGCCCTGCCCATGCCCTGCCCATGCCCTGCTCATGCCCTGCCCATGCCCTGCCCATGCCCTGCCCATGCCCTGCCCATGCCCTGCCCATGCCATGCCATGCCATGCCATGCCATGCCGTGCCATGCCGTGCCATGCCATGCCATGCGATCATGCCATGCCCTGCCATGCCATGCCATGCCATGCCATGCGCATGCCATGCCATGCCATGGCCATGCCACTCAAGGCTAAAATTACTTTCAGTCACCCGACCGCGGACCAGACACCGCGACCGCGTGATCTCATCTCGGAATGCTCACGCCAAAGCCAATTCCACGACTTGTTGCCAGACAAAACCAAGCCGCGGTTGGAAATTAGTCCAAAGTCCGCAATAATATATATATCTATGCTCTCGCGGGCCTAAAATTTTCAAGTGTATAAACCGGTGATTTGTGAGAAAGCAGTCTGACAGTGGCGTGACTAAGGCTTTGAGTGTTGTCTGTTTCTAAGGCACCGAGGTGAAGGTCGTGCCAGCAAGTTGGTGAGTTTGCGTTCAAGGAATCGCACTTCAGTAGGCTTAAGTTAAGCCCTTCAGTGCTAATATGGAACAAGCCGGGATGCCAACTCATCATGTTCCCTTGGAGACTTCTCACATGGTGCACTCTTCAAACGGAGGACCAGAGGGCATCACGCTTCCTCCCATCGACGGTGTTGGACATAGGCTCCCGCAGGATTGGAGTTTCGAAGCGAAGACGTCTATCACCAACGCCGGACATAATACAAAGCTCTCAGATGATTCGCGTTTTCAGAGCAGAGCTGAGATGACTGCCGGAGTCACGACGACCATGGGGAGCGAAGCCAAGGTAATCGGCTGCCTCCTGCTGTGTCTTTCACGTGGACGTCTTCTTGTGCGAAGAAGGCACATTTACTGCTGGGACTGTATGTAATCGGGTCTGAAGTAGTATGTTTGTGTGTACACCTGTCGCTCGGCTGACGACTTTCCGCTTTCTCTTAATCCCTCTGCCAACATAATATGTGTGCACGAGACAAATTGGGGGTATTTCCGTTTAAAGTCAAGGTCACCTTAAAAAGAGCCTTGCATTTTCCCACATCTACATTATTCTGAGGGTGCGGTCGAAGACGCTTGTTTTTTGCACGCGGCTCGCCAGTTTCCATCACTAGAGATTTCTTGGCGAGGGTGTCCGCGTTTTCGTGGCTCTCCTGCGCAACTTTGCAATGACATTGGGACAGGAGTTGTCATCTTACTGCGGCAGCTGAGTCTACAATACTAAGTTTGGGCGAGTTTTGTGCAGACTATGCGTGCATTGCGTTCAAAGATGCATCAAACCAAGAATCTGAAGGCGAGGCACTTGCAATACCCTCTCTTTTCTCCTGTCGTGGATTCAAGTTTACCGAATCCTTCAAGTTGAGCTCCACCCTGTGCACATTTGGAGAAACAAGGCAGGTTATCAGCCAACAACACTGCGTACGTGGACTCGGGGGGAGGGCAACCAAAGACTTTGGTCGCGTGACGAGGGGACGCTGAGTCAGCGTTAGTTATAGTACCTGCTATTTTCTGGAAGCATCCTGTATTCCTCGTGCAACATTCCGTTCTTGTCCGCTGCGTGCAGCTTGTGTCACCGCTGAGAGAGAGAAATCCTCTGCAGGCGATTCTGGAGAACACTCTCGACAAAACAGACTATGAAATCGGCAAAATGCAAGAGTGCAAGGAGCGTTTGCAAACCGAAAAGGAGAGGGTGAATAACAATCTTGAGGTCAATTTAGACCGACGGAAGCATCGCAGCCAGCGGCCGCAACGCGAGCTGGTACACGATGGTGCCCACAAGCAGTTGGGCAATCAGACCACTCTCCTTCAGGCTAGTCCCGCCCGCCCTTCCTCTCGCTGTACCACACCTCTCCCCGACTCGCTACGAGACGTGCGTGTGTGGTCCTCGTTATAGCAACGGCGGCAGGGCTGTTTTGACTGTTCTGTCGTGCGAGGGCTTATCCGCCGCCGTTCGAAGTGAAAAAATGTCCCTTTGCCACCGTTCGCAATGCACGTCTGAAGTAAAAGGCCGATGCCAGCGTCGATGAAACGTTGAAAACGAGCGCAACAATACTATCTTCTATGCTCGCCACGTTGCTACTGAGCATTGCCAGAGCAGGGCCCTTATGGCTACCCTGTGGCGATCAAAGCTTTCTTATGCGCATACATTTCTGGTAAAAGCATCACTGTGGTCTTCTGCAGGACATTCTCAGCAAAATGGATAAGATGATCGAGGAGGTAGACGATAGTCTTGACCACCTGAATAAAATGAAATGGATGCTCGCTGCTGACCTTGCGGATAAGGTACGGTCTATCGATTTTGTCTTCCTGGTGTCGGAAGGCAAGTATCGGCGTATGGGAGGCTTACGATATCTTTCTTTTCTGAACAGAATTCTTCTTTGGAGCTGGATAGCAAGTGCGTGGATCTTGGGTTGACATGGCCCGAGGGCGAGACCCCCGAGCGGGAGCTGCCTGACAACAAGCTTGCCCATGTGCCCACTTCCTGGAAAGTTCAAACCATGCAAACCGTGGAACTTGCTCTTCAACAGCATCAGGTGTGTCAGGTTCGAGTTCTGAATACTTGGTGTTCAGTGGCTCAGAACCCTCCCGGACCGTGTATCCGTTGGAAGCCCCTGAAATTCCCAGCTATTTTCTGCGGCGACACCTTATTTGTCTAAGCTCTTACTGCCCGTCTCAACAGGAAGCAAATGATATGCGCCAGAAAGCGTCTAAAATTGCGCACAACGCAAAACTAGCAGAAAAGGTGCAATACGACACCGTGCAGCAAGCCCTGGAGAAACGGATCGCGAACATCACCAAAGTGAGGCGTGAGCTCGAGTTGAAGTACCAGCAAGTAGATAAGGAAATCGCTGAAGGAACCAGGACAAAGCACAAACTGGTATGCCCTTGTTGCACCCTTTCAAAACGTCGGAACCTGGTTGAGTCCTCCGCCTGCTTTAAAATTTCTTAACGATTGCGAGGGACTGCTGGTTGGTACCAGCAAGAATCGATTGCACTAAAGACGCCACCATTGAAGATCACACTTCAACGGTATCAAACCCGTATCCAACGCCCAGACCGTGAGCTGGTGCATGATGAAGTGGAGCACGCTCTCAAGGAGCAGTATGAATCTCTCCACGCCTGTGTCGAAGCCCTGCAGGAACAGCTCAACCAGGTATCCTCTGCCAACCTAACTCTTGCAAACTCCCACATGAACAGCCGTGTTTTTCCCCTTTTCGTCCCCATGTGCCATGCTTAGTGACGTGCTCAGTGATGCTCAGTGCATACAGGGCTGTTCTTTACACCTATTATTTGCTCTAAACAAGAGTGTGTCCTTCTTGCAGGTCCAACGAAATTTGGATCAGCTTGAAAGAACAAAGGGGGAGCTTGACGCGGATATTGCGGATAAGAATGAAAACCTTGAAATAGAGAAGCAGTGTCACACCATGGGTAAGTTTCTGTCAGGTCTTCTTGCTCTGTTGCTCTATGTATAAGGGAGGTTCTGTTTGAGCAGTTTTGATAAAACTTGATATTAGTTGAGGTGATTTTCGACTGGATAAAGAGATCTTTCCTAAGTTGTTGCATTCATGCTTGAAACTTCGGTCGGGGATTGAATTCTTTTTCTCTCTGTATTATGCAGCTCCACCACGCCCGAAGACTCGTGGTGTGCTATTGGGTTGGCATCCGGTGCAAGAGTATCATCCACATCGGGAGGTCAGCGTGACATGGGAAAATGCCTCTTCCTCAAAGATGATGTCATACTAGTCAGCTGCCTGAAATTGGCACACGCCCTTTAATAGACATGTGAAACTCTTTTCTCATGTTAGTGCTTGGTTTGGGTTTGGAATATGTTTCACAATTTCATGCTGTGTTATTTTTTGCAAATCAGTGGCTGTCGGTTGGGGTTGGCTCTTGTAATTGCATGCATGTTCGTCACCGTACTCAACCGAATAAGAATACAATCACTTTCATGACCCGAGAAATCGTAGATAGCTGCATCGGTAAGGGAGGTATCTATCTTATAATCTCTTATGAGAGTACTATCACTTTCATACCCCAGGGAATTGAAGGATGCTATCTCGGTAAGGGGGGGGGTTATATGATGTTATTTTTCAGATGGTATGTATTTGACTGTTTCGAGGAAGAACTGATACTGTGGGACGAACAAAAAGTGTGAGGGTATGTATGTGCTGATGTTTGCTCACAGTGAATCGTCTCTTATCACTGTGTTGTTTAGGACGCTTGCTTGTCTTGGGCATTAAAAAGCTTATTTGATCTACCATTTTAGAAAGGGTTCACTTTTCGCGTATACAAATACTGAATATCCCAATGTGCGCGTAGGCAAGTGGCAGTCAATAAATAGGCAAATGCAATCATATACGTAAGGTGCAAATAGGCCAGCAAAATGTATCATGAGGTACTAACATGCAAATGAAAAATGACAACCTTCACGTAGGCGAATGATTTTGATAGAAATCTGCGCGTAGGCAAACGGTTTTAATACCAGTACGGTATGCACGTGACACGCAAATGATATCAATGGCTAAAACTAAAATCACTTGCCTACGCGCATACTGGCATTAAAATTGTTTGCCTACACGCAGACTGCTATTAATGTACCGGGCACTCCGGTAGCTTCGAATACACTTGTGACAAACGTATATATATCGTAAAACTTTCAATATATCTCTAGGTACTGTATACCGACATCTCTGTTCGTTGACTAGGTTGTTGCTATTTATTCTTGTCTTTTTAATAATCCATCTCTCACGATCGTTCCTGAATAAGTAGACGTTCGGCCTACGTGATCTTCCCTAACCGAACGTGAACAATCTCGGTCTAGCGATTTCGGTCATACCGAGACTTCCCCAATGTCCCGATGGCACAGTCGTTCAGTTACGATTCTCTCGATACGGTTCGATACACGGATCTCTCTCGTTTCGTATGTACCTCCGAGTACAACTCTCCCCCCCTTAAGGGGTGGCTATCCCCTGATGCATCCACTTCACAACTGTATCGGCAGCGGAATCAACTATTGCACAGGAATCAGCATGCACACTAAGCTTGAACCGACAAGGCTCGTTTCTAGGTCGTTGCCTTTTCGGTTCTTGGGTCCGTACCGTTTCATCTGAGCAGAGGTCATCTGCGTGGCCACTTCGATGTCGCGGGCTGTGCTAGGAGGCAAGCACAAGAGCCAGAGACGCAAGTAAAAGGGCTAAGAAAACGGCTAAGTACAAAAAGCAACTACAACTATAAAAAGTACTCAGTACGGAGTACAGTAGGACCGATCTGAATGATGTTGGTGTGAGGTGCCTAGATCGCTGTACGGAGTACTTAGTACAGTTGAGTTCCGAGTTGAGTTTCATGATGCTTAAGAACTCTATGGCAGCCAGCTTCGGAGATGAGAACTGAACTGAAAAGTGTTACATAAAAGTAAAAAGCCGTAACTGCTGTATATTGTGTATTGAAAGCATGCACTGAAAGCAAAAGCATACTAGGAAGAATTACGAATGTGGAGTTTTTCAGTGCTGTAACTTTTACTATTCTTCAGTTCGAATTTTTATATATATTGTTATTTTTGAATTATCGACATGGATTGGTTCACCGACGTCAACGCTTGCCAGCAGAAGGTTGATGATTTGAAAGCGCACGCGTCGTATGTGGAGGCCGCTAGCGCCTTGGAGAATGGAGACACCTTGGCGCCGGCACAGGAGAAGTTGATGCGTCAGATGGCCACCTTTACGAGTAGATTGTCTATCCTGCGTGAGGAGTCGTTGCAGGCGGTTGGGGGGGCGCGTAAGCGCCCTTGGTTGGACGCTGTCGACTACGATGAGCTCCCTGGAAACGATCGTCAAGAGCTAACTCGCGCGGGATTGGAGAAGGACTCGTTCAAGGGCGTCCGAAAGCAATTCGACGAGGTCAAGCACCACTATGGCGCGCACGTTGCTACTGGGGCAGCGTTGGATGAGGCTCGCAAGGCCTTGGAGGGTACGCAACTCCCTTCCAATGTTGTGGAGGCTCTTGCCTTTTGTGTGGAGACGGCTGAGAAGGGCGTCGCACGTGCTAGAGAGCGTGGGAAGGTGTTGGCTATGGTGGTTGACGAGGGTACTGAAGTGGGTTGGAAAATGGCTGAGAAATTGGAGAGGCGTTCTTGCGCTGAGAACGATGAGGAGGACAAGGCGTGTAGGCGCGCGCGGAAGGAAGTAAAGGCAGAGAATGAGGCCAAGGCTAAGGCCAATGCAGCCAAGCAGAAGGCCAGGGATCAGCGCCCTAGGCCTGCGGTTCAGCAGCAGCTGCCTCCTTTCTCGCCTCCCCCAGCTGTTGGGGCTGGAGGTGGTCGTGGCTTTGGCCAGAACCTAATGTGCTTTCGATGCGGACAGTGGGGCCACCACCAGAACCAGTGCTCCTTGCCTGCTGCGGGCAGGGGTCGTGGACGTGGCCAAGGATGAGCCCTCTGTTTTATGCTGCCTGGCAGTTAGTCTCCTTGCAGTGGCAAAAGACTTGTCTCGTGCGGAATGCCGAGCTGTGTGCCGTGGCGGAACGCAAGGCTTGAACGAATGTTAGCGCGGAATGCCTAACTGTAACGATTTCTAATTTATAATGCATAATGTTTGTGCTTCGCTTGCGGGTTGCTGTTGCCAGGTCTGGATGTTGAGTTTTCCGAAGAGGAGCTTGAAAATGCTGTTGCGATCGTTGAGCAGGGGGTTGCTGTGCCGCGGGTTGCGGGCAGGCTCAGAGAGCACGCTTCTTTTTGGCGAACCTTTGTGCGTTCGACTTATGTGATGTCTTGGATTGAGCACGGGTTTAGTTTGCGGTTTAGTAGTGGGCGCCCCCCGCCCTCGATTCACTTGCCTAATCACTCTTCGGCTAATTTGTTTCCGGAATTTGTCACGGGGGCTTTGCGAGAGTGTGAGTTGATGGGGGCTGTGCGGAGAGCGGCCCGAAGGCCTAAGGTTGTCTTGCCGATTATGGTAGACAACAATGGGGTTAAGCTTCGGCTGATTTTCAATGGTAAGTACCTGAATTCCTTTTTAGACTTTCCTCGGTTTACGGGTACGAGCACTTGCAGCCGTTTGTTGATGTGCTTCGGCCGGATGATGGCTTGTTCTATTGGGACTATCAGTCCGGTTATTACCACGTTGACCTGCACGAGAGATCTCGGCAGTATGTGGCTGTTGAGTGGCTAGGTGTCTTCTATGAGTTTTGTGTTCTGCCGTTTGGATTGGCTCCGGCTTGTTGGGTTTTTACTAAAATCAACAGGGAGCTAGCGGGCCGTTGGCGGGCTCGGGGGGTGCGGGTGCACCCCTACGTGGATGACTTTATTTGTGCGGTGCGGCCCCCCTCCCTGACGGATCCTGCTGCTTTGGGTGAGCTCCGCTCGATTATCCTAGATGTGGAGCTGGCAGGCTGGTTGGTCTCTGAGACCAAGTCCCAGCTGTTTTTGACCCGTGATTTGGTGGATATTGGGGTTGGGATTGACCTCCAAGGGAGGCGGCTGTTTGTTCCGGACAAGGCGGTTGCAAAGATTAGGGCTTGTGCAGAGCAGATCCTGTCTTGCTTCCGCCGGGTGCCGCTGAGGCTTTGTGGCTAAGTTTGCAGGCCTAGTGAATGCTCAGTGGTTTGTGCTTGGTGCACTCTGCAAGCTGTTCACTAGGTCTGCGGCTGTCCTGATTGCTGACACCTTGTGTTGGGCCTAGCTGTAATAGTTGGCAAAGCCGGCGGCAACCGCCGGTGCGAGCGAAGCGAGTCAAAGCCGCCCGCCGCGAGGCGCCGCTCCGAAAAAAAGGGAATATTCCTTTTCAAAAAACCATTGATTCCTTAATGAAATAATTAATGATCATGTCAAACATGGAATATTCCATCGCACCATCGGCACTATTTATGAACAAGGAATATTCCTCGCACCATCGGCAATATTTATGAAGTGCTTTATGCTTGCGTATTCATCCGTGATTATACGAAAATTCACCGCCGATGACGATATGAAGTATGGCATTGATGAGTGATTAGGCGCCAAGGCTTTATATGACTCGTATAACCAACAAATATATATATTGCCTATCATATGTTACTTTGAGTTCATCGATGTAAGCTACAAGTTGAAAAGCTCAACTAAGAAATGTTTAACATATTATGAAAGGCTTGCCGCATCCATTGCAATAATCCAAAGGCATCAATCCTTACATTCCATGAATGGCAGCCTGCTACGCTTCTTCATATGCCTATCTACAACTTGAGACACACCCCACGGCTTGGCACGCCCTCTCTCATCGGTTGATGTAAAGTGCCATGCTCCATCTCTGCTCCTCTCAAAGCGCTTGTCAAGTGCCTTGATAATGAACTCATCAGCCTCATGGCTGACGGGACCATTGTAATCTACGAAGCTCTCCATTACATACTTCTCTTGAGTTAACCCTCGCGCCTTGTCCGCGTGGCGGTCAATTTTAGAGCCTTGACCTTCGATCACAGCTTCATTTTGGAACTTGAGAGCCGCGTGCGTGAAAGCATATAACCAATCATGCAACCCCTCGTAAAGTCCTGGCACCGTGAAGACATCGCGCATGATCACCGTCTCGCTGCAGTCCTTGAACTTCACCTCGTGGCCATCTGCATCCTTTTGGGTTTGAATTCCAAATTGAGTCATGTCCATTGCAAGGGCTGCCTTCCACCGTCCCTGATATGGCTCCTCTTGTGAGAACTTTTGGAGGCGCTCACGCATCACCACATGTTGTCCCTGCAAGGTTTCCAAGGATGCCACTTGGATAGCTGCCGCCATCCATGCATGAATTGCAGGCCAACCCTGCATGTCATCTGTACCCAAACACAACTTTCGCAAACTGAGTACTTGCTCCAACTGCTTCAGACGCTCAAACCGGGTCACTTCCTGCAACCTCTCCTCTGAATGTTCTTCGATGAAGCGTTCTCCCACATACTGATACACCAAGTCGCACCATTTCCCCAACTTGAACTTCAACATGTACTTGAATGCTTTCTTCGCGTCGCTCTTATAAAGAGACTGGACACCATTCATGGTCAATCGCTCCCCATGGAACGTGCCACTCTCCAACTCTGCTCGCTTGCGGCTGAGAGTGGGGAACACCCATTCATCCACTTGCCCCTGCTCCAATTTAGCTGGTAATCCATCCATCAGCGCTCGGAGATTCAAAATCGCCCACATAACCTCCCAAGGAATAGAATTCACTGTTTGCTGTATCAATGACACATCTTTCACCTTCTCAAGGAGGTCAGTAAGCGCGATGAGCAAACATGTGAACAGGAACTCCAACATCTTGGCCAAATGTTGCTCATTTTGTCGTCGGGTGTCCGATTTGGTGTTGGGGTTGGTGATCACCTCCCTTTTGTGTCGCACGATGATTGGCCAATTCCGAACAAAGTTCTTGTATACTTTTCGTTCCGCTTGCGCAAAGCGCGTATCACAATGAGCATTTGGAGCCAGGAGGCGAAGACCCAGGTCTGCAGCGATCCTCATGACCTCCTCAAAGTTTTTCCCGTGCCCAAACTTTGAAAGAATCTCTGCAGTGAAGTCAGATGCCTCCTTATACCATACCACTCTCTCGTCCTTGCGAATGTCACTCATCACCAACTCCAATTTGTGTGCCCCATCCCAAGACGGCATCAGCCATCCAAGAGAGTTCTGCAATCGTGCGGCCAAAATCTCGGGCACCTTCAAGCTAAAGTAGGCCCCATCAAACGCGATACACGTGAGGGATTGCTTCATGAAATCTGTAGTAAAAGAGTACTGGGTCTGTAAGACTTTCCAAATGTTCTCAGTCACACCCTCTCCGTCATGCCCTTCAGTGACAGGTGGGTCAGCAAGAAACGCAGCAACAAATTCGCCATTCACCATAAATGATATACCAATGGCTTGTCCAGTGCGGCGTAGCTCTGTCATTTTGTCTGCGGCGAGCGCAAACACTGGTGGTTGCCTAGTCACAGCATCCACTGTGTGCAAGAAGTCGCATAAGCGCTTGAGCAGAATCTGATGAAAGATGGGTAACATGTCGGAGACAAAGTGGCGGCTGTGGTGGTACTGCCCAATATGCGTCCCGACCAAATGCTGCTCGACACAACGTCTCTCATACCTGCAATAGCTATCACCCTCTCGAATGCATTCATAGGCCATCCGACCCAGAGTGATCCCGACCTTTCTCCGCTTCGATGCCTGTTCTTCCTCTCTTTGATCTTCTGCTACACACCATCGATGTGCTGATGACTGCCTGTGTCTCAAGAGGGCGGCTCGAACCGTTTTAGTAGCTTGTGATGCATCAATCACACCAAGTGCTGCTCGATTGTTGCCGGCTACCAGAGTGACTGGAACACCCTTCCTATCAGTACCACCCGAAGTTTTCTGATGTAAGCAGGTGCGGCAAACTAATCTCGGGTGATCCTCGTGCCAATCCTCCAATTGACAATTCGTAGCATCCGCCAGCTGATGAAGTGTGGAGCATCGACGCAAGTTCATTTCCAACATATTGTCGCTTGCCTGGGTGTGAGCCATGGCTTCCTGCGCTTGCAGTTGCACCACCCTTCGAGCTACGGCGTCTGGGAGGTCTGTGAGACCAGGTTGCAAGCAAGATTGGATGAGAGTGACAGTCGTCAAAATAGATTGTATCAAACGATACATTCCACGCACGCTTCGGAAGGTCTGGAACACCACGTCAGTGAAACCCGAAGCACCATCGCTTTGCCGAGGAGCATTTTGCGGTGGTTCCCTTTGGCTGGAGGCCTGCACAACCCAACAAACACCAATGCCGCCGTATGTCATTCATCCCTACAGCCAATGCATGTCTGAGGCAATGCATGTCGGTGCATCAGCCCTACGGACAGCCCCGTGATGCGGGGCACCCTGTGAGCTATATGACACATGCTTCGCGCTCACAATGCTCGGTGCATCAGCCCTACGGACAGCCCCGTGATGTGGGGCACCCTGTGAGCTATATGACACATGCTTCGCGCTCACAATGCTCGGTGCATCAGCCCTACGGACAGCCCCGTGATGCGGGGCACCCTGTGAGCTATATGACACATGCTTCGGGCTCACAATGCTCGGTGCATCAGCCCTACGGACAGCCCCGTGATGTGGGGCACCCTGTGAGCTACATGACACATGCTTCGCGCTCACAATGCTCGGTGCGTCAGCCCTACGGACAGCCCCGTGATGTGGGGCACCCTGTGAGCTATATGACACATGCTTCGCGCTCACAATGCTCGGTGCATCAGCCCTACGGACGGCCCCGTGATACGGGGCACCCTGTGAGCTATATGACACATGCTTCGCGCTCACAATGCTCGGTGCATCAGCCCTACGGACAGCCCCGTGATGCGGGGCACCCTGTGAGCTTCATGACACATGCTTCGGGCTCACAATGCTCGGTGCATCAGCCCTACGGACAGCCCCGTGATGCGGGGCACCCTGTGAGCTATATGACACATGCTTCGGGCTCACAATGCTCGGTGCATCAGCCCTACGGACAGCCCCGTGATGTGGGGCACCCTGTGAGCTATATGACACATGCTTCGCGCTCACAATGCTCGGTGCATCAGCCCTACGGACAGCCCCGTGATGCGGGGCACCCTGTGAGCTACATGACACATGCTTCGCGCTCACAATGCTCGGTGCATCAGCCCTACGGACAGCCCCGTGATGTGGGGCACCCTGTGAGCTATATGACACATGCTTCGCGCTCACAATGCTCGGTGCATCAGCCCTACGGACAGCCCCGTGATGTGGGGCACCCTATGAGCTAGAAGCGACAAAGGTTTCACTTGTTGTAAATAAACCTGTGCATGGACTGAGAAGCAACACATGTTTCGCTTGTTGTGAATAAACTTGTGCATGGACTGAGAAGCGACACAGGTTTCGCTTGTTGTAAATAAACCTGTGCATGGACTGAGAAGCAACACAGATTTCGCTTGTTGTAAATGAACCTGTGCTTGGGTATTGAGAAGCAACACAGGTTTCGTTTGTTGTGAATAAACCTTTGCTTGGGTACTGAGAAGTGACACAGCCGGGAGATGACGGAAAGGAACTCAGGGAAGAGCACAAACATGGCGTCTCGGAAACAGAAACAGCGGATTATGCAGTCTGAACAACAAGAGCCAGTACAGAACTTCAGTACACACAACTCTAGGAGCGTGCAGGAGACCTGACTCAGGACAGATCAACCCTGCGCGTTAAGGACAAGTTGCACTTCCCGCGCGCAGACCAGTTCATGAGTTGGCCCACGGCACTGCGAGGACTGGGAGCGGATCCGAGACAGCAGGATTGCAGTGTTCACTCCCAGTGACGATCAAACGAGTTCAATTAAGGCTCGTTATCGTACTGCGGTGATTATCGTGGCACGATATGATTTCTTGATGGAGCTGGTCGGCTAACATACGACAGGTCTCAAAATTCGGTGTCGTGCAGTGCAGATAACGGCAGATCACGAAAAAGAGCAGATCAGCGATGGTTCCGTGACTGTTTCTTTACAAAATTAGTTTTCAAAGGTGATATTCGCCCAACGTATGGAGAAGTCGGCCATCTTGTGGGATAGACCAGACACGAGAGATGCCAAACAGATAGGCTGAAAGAGAACGCACCGGCGTTCCCATGCCGATCCCGCCGCTGATTCCACCGCTGATGTTTGAAGATTGCGGCATACTAGATTGCGGGGAAGTGGGTCTGCTGACATCTTCGTCTTGTGCGTCCGCATGCCGTCGAAATAATTTCTCTACGCTACCGGCCTGCCTCTCCTTCTTTTGATGGATCTTCAAGTGAGTGGAGAGTCCATCTCGCCGAATCTTTCGTGGACACTTGGGACACTGGACTTTTTCTTTAGGATCATACCC
Source organism: Cymbomonas tetramitiformis (assembly GCA_001247695.2). Taxonomy (NCBI): domain Eukaryota; kingdom Viridiplantae; phylum Chlorophyta; class Pyramimonadophyceae; order Pyramimonadales; family Pyramimonadaceae; genus Cymbomonas; species Cymbomonas tetramitiformis. The sequence goes on along the minus strand of LGRX02007129.1, from coordinate 11,956 downwards.
CATATTTCCTGCGCACCACAAACGACGAAAAGCCAATAGTCTCCAACAGGAGAGATGAGACTTTCAGTCAAGATAGCCTCCTCGTCCTGAGAACTTCACTCATCACCAGTTTTGACACGCGTTTGCGGTCAGGTCACTCGGGGCTACTCGGGCAACGTTAACAGTGGGCAAGCGCGACTACGCCCGACTTCGCCGCTTGTCAAACACGAGTGACAGTGCTTCAGAAGCTTCATTCCCGTGTCACGGGCTAGTCAGCCCTCGCTGGCGCTAGCGCTAGCGCGAGTGAAACGCGAGTCATCTGACGTGAGTCAGAGTCACGGGATGGAGAGCACGAGCATGCCATGCCGTGCCATGCCCAATGCCCCATACCATGCCATGCCAGCGCCACGCCACGCAGGCGCCATAACTATCACTATGAGTCTGTGACTATCTCTATGGACTATGATAGTAACAGCATTGAGCATAAGCCGTCGGTGTAGGCTGGATGGGGGGAGGATAGGCGGGAGAGGGGGGAGCCGCAATTCAGCAATTCTCGACCCACGTAAGCCCATTCCGCAGGGCGCTGCCACGAGCCCCCATTTTTTCGTTTTCCCCGCGCGACTGCAAAGTTGCCTCCGGGTGCCAACTTTGGCAGCTAGGGTGTTGGGGTACGTGGGCATCCCACGTCCCGGGCTCTGGTGCTTTTAGGCAGGAGCTTGAGTTCTGGTTGGGTGATGAGTTTAGGCAGTTTCAGCGGGGCATTTGGGAGCCTAGGGGTTCAGGTTTGCAGTTGGAGGTTGAGCATTGTGATGCATCTGAGGTGGCATGGGGCTCTTGGCTGGAGAGTGCCCTGGGTCCGAGGGGGGGTCCTGAGTTGGAGGGGCATAGTTACCTGTCCTTGGAGGACAGGCTGCGGTCCTCTACACATAGGGAGTTGCGGGGTATCCTTGACTCCCTCCGGGGTTTCAGTGTCTCGGGCCGCCTTCGGGGCAAGCGGGTGCTGGTTATTTGTGATAACCAAGCGGTCCACTTTGTCCTTGAGGGTGGTAGCAGGCATGAGGAGCTGCATGCACTGGCGGTTGAGATTTTTTGGTTCTGTATGGCAGAGAGTGTGGTGTTGTCGTCCTTGTGGGTTCCCAGGGAGTTCGAGGTTCGGTCGGACGGTCTGTCCAAGATCCAGGATTATGATGACTGGATGCTGAATCCGGCCATCTTTCAGTTCCTGGATCCTTGGATTGCTGGGGGGAACTGGCACACCTGTGATCGGTTTGCTACAGACAAGAACTGTCTGTTGCCCCGTTTCAACAGTGCATGGTACTGCCCCGGCACCTCTGGGGTGGATACTTTCAGTCAGTCGGACTGGAGGGATCACGTGAATTGGTGCAACCCTCCTTTTCGGTTGATTGGCAGGCTTCTCCTGTTTCTGCAGGCGGAGAGGGCAGCTGCTACGGTGGTGGCCCCTATGTGGGTCTTCCAGCCGTGGTGGGTGCTGCTGTGCCCGGATGGGGTGCATTTGGCTGATTGTGTGGTCCAGTGGACTGAGCTCCAGCCGTCTGCGGGCACCTTTCTCCCTGGTCTTGGCAGGGCCAATGAGCGGGGGGTGGGGTTGCCTCGGTTTCGGGTCCTGGTGGTGCGGGTTTCCTTTGATGAGAGGGAGCCCGCGCGCCTCGGGTCTCGTTGCACTCTTGGTGGCTGTGAGAGGTGTTCTTGGGGCCGTGGGCTCTTGCGGGGTCTGCCCTTTCTGCAGGCACCATAGGCACTGGGGAGTTTTGGGATGGCTTGCGGTGCTCGGAGACGGACCCTCTGGAGCGGCAGCTTCTGCGGGACATCCAGGGTGCGGTGCTGGAGACTAGGAAGCAGGGCACCATTGATGGGTATGCCCGGGCTTTTGTGCGATACCAGCGGTGGTGTGCTGAGAGGGACCCCCCTCGGACTGCGGTGGTGGCTGACCCGGTCACGGTGGCCTTGTATCTGCAGTATGTGGCCAATGCGGCCAAGACTTTCTCTGTGGTTAAGACGGCCTCTGGCATGATTTTTCGGGCCCATGAGTATGCTCCGGTTCCAGCAGACAGGAACCCCACTGGTCATAGGCTTGTGGCCGCGGTTCGTGAGGCGGCCCACCGCCGGTTGGGTGACAGGAGGTTGGCTAGGAAGGAGCCGCTTGAGTATGAGTTTGTGGTTCGGGGTGCGGTGTGTTGGGTTCGGTCTGGGGGAGTGACTAGGCGGATGTTTGCTACGGTTACGGTGTCTATGTGGGTGGCATTCATGCGGTATGACTGTGCGGGGTCCTTGCGGGTGGTGGATGTGCGGTTCTTTGAGACTCACATGTGCCTGTTCCTCGAGCAGAGGAAGACGGATAAGTATCGGTTCGGCCAGGTGGTTGAGGTGGTCAGGGCGGCCCCGGGGCAGGAGTTGTTGCTGAAATCTGTATAGGCAGCCCTGACTGGGAGTCCCGGTCAGGCCCCTATGACAGACTCCTAGGACCAACACTGGACTGCTGACTGATCTATAGGTTCGTGCTGTGACACACGCTGTGTCACAGGTAGGCTAGACTCCGAAACCGTCCGAGACCGTTCCGGGTATATCTAGCTTAGGGTTTATTTATCTTAGGAGTTTTATCCACACAGTTCGGGAGTTTCTGATATCTAGTGAACTAGGATATTCCAGTAGGTCGTGGCCCCATCCACGCTTTTATTCCACTTGCTGATTTGGCCATGATTGGCTAAACGGCCGCTTGGAGAGGTGGTGCGCGCATGCGCGTTTGGGTGCGACTAGGAATTATGGTATGAATTGTTTGCGGTAAGCAACTGGGAGTGGCGGCCATGGGGACCGCGCCTCGTTACGGACTAGTCTTAGCAAAGTTCAGATCCAGTTTTGCACCAGCACTGGCCCTGCTGGTTACTGTTTTCTGGGCTGGTGTTCGCGACACCTTCGACTTCGACGACATCTTCGAGTGCCCCTCGCCGCTCCACTCTCTTGGCTCCTCTCCGCTGCTGACCATTGCCATTTTTCCGCTACCACACCCAACCGCGCGACTGCGTACCACCTCCCCTCTGGCTTTTCAGAGTATGGGCATGTTAACCCGAGCGAAGAAGTCCCTGGACAGGGACAGTGACATTGACGCCTCACTGAGGCTGTTAGACGGGGTTCGGAACAGTCCGACGGTGCGTACACCAACTGTTCCGACCCCCGCTCCGAATTCCAACGAAGATGCAGACGTGGCGACCAGGAAGTACTTGCAGGAGCAGAGCAAGCTGGTTGACGAAGTCTACAAGGCGCGTCTTCACCGCCAGTGGGCCAAGGGTATCCGCGAGGATGTCCTTGGTGACAAAAAGCACCATTTTCGCGGTACGGACGACGCTGGCCTCCTCTCCGAGCTGGTGGTGCAGCTGCGTACAGAGTTTCATTCGGCTGGGCTGGAGCTGGCATCTTTTGACCTCGACGACCCTCTGGCTCGTGTGGTGACCAAGGTCAACGGCTTGCTCTACGACGTTCTGGCTCTGGTTGTCGAGAAACACAGCAACGCCTACGTCTGGCTGACTGGCACCGACGCCTCGTCTGACCGTGATGGACGGCGAGCCCTGGTGGACATCATCAAGGGCTGTGTACCGGTGGCGCTACGTGAGTCGCACCAGGAGGAGCACGCCGCGTTGCGTTATCCCGCAGACACTGACCCGCAGCCCATCTTGGCTCGGGAACAGCGTCTGGTGCGGGATAACAAAGCTACGGACTGGACACCCACCGAGGAGACCAGGAAGCTCTCCCTGTACAACCGGCTGGACCCGGTGTTTTACACCGCGGTCAAGGTGCGGTATCCTCTCGCGGCCGACCTCGCGCATGTCTCCTTGGCATCTCTCCGCTCCCTTGTGGTAGAGATCTATCAGGCTTGGGCGCAGACGGGGACGGGGAAGGCAGTTTCGGGCAAGAGCGGCGTCTCTGCGCAGCTCTCCAGCACGGAGTACGGCGCTCTCCTCAACAAGATCAACGAGCTCCAGGATTTGCTGCGGCAACAGCGCGGCACGGATGCGCCACCGGCGCAGCAGCGGCGGCAGCAGCCGCAGCGGCAGCAGCGGCAGCAGCAGCAGCGCGGTACGCAGCGGGGGTTCCGTGTCGGCACGCACCCGTTGCCTCCGGTCGGTTTTGACCGCGACGATCAGAAGGCGAAGCCTTTTTGCGGGAAATGCAAGAAGGCGGGGAAAGGTGAGCAGTACCATTTCTACCGCGACTGTCCGTTGGGCGGGCGTCAGCATCCCCCGCACTCGGCCGCGGCACTCTGCATTCCCATCGACGAGGAGGACGCGGAGGGGGTGCGTGCATTGGCCATGTGTGCCCTGTTCCAGCAGGCGGCGGACGATGGGGCCGAGGCTTTTGCCACTGCGGCATCTACGTACGGGCCGCCTGCGGTGCTCTGTGCGGGTGCGGTGGGCGGGATCGACGTGTCCGCCTACGGCTTCACGGTGGAGCCGCAGCAGCCTGCTGACGAGCCTGCAGGTGGCGACATCCATCAGCGGCTGGACGATCTCGCCGCGGAGGTCCATGCCGCGGCGAACTGTAAGGTGCACTACACTCACGCATCCTTCCCACCACCGGCGGTTCTCGAGCCGCATGCATCGGCTCTGGTGTGCGGCCCCGCGGCAGCGGGGGGCATGCCGGAGGAGCAGGTTCCGGCAGGTGGTGCGGCGGCATCGGCATCCGCCGTGCCGGCCCCTGCTATACCTGTCTCGCAGGAGGAGGATGTGAAACCCGTGCCGCTTCAATCGGCGCGGGTGACTGCCACGACGGACGGTGAGTTCCCTGGGTTCGTTCAGACTGTCAACCACGCCGCCATCGCGCCGGTTGACCTCACCGGCTACGACACCGACGACTACGAGGACTTTGCCGACGGCAGCTTCCGGCTGAAGCCGCGGGGTTCGCCTCCGTCGGCCAATCATGTTTCCGAGCCGCCCGTGGACGAGCAGAGGACCTACGGTTGTGGGAAGCCGCCTTGGGGCTTTCCTGCCACGGTTGGGCCGTGGGGAATTCCTTTCCTCCTTTCCCTCGTTCTTTGCATCTCGATCATGGGGGTGGCAGCTGTGCCCGATGCTCGGTCGGCTGCGGGATTGCCTTCGCCTGGTGGTGACCTCGATTGGGAGACTCCGTCAATTTTCTCCACGAATGAATTTGTTGAATCCGTGATCCCGGCTCAGGGTTTCTTTGTGGCTGACAATGTGCCACCGCTTGAGCCGCCTGAGCCCCCTGACATCTTTCAGGATCTTGCTCAGGCAGATTTGAGATTCGACATGGCCTTCTTCTACGGTGTGGCTCTACATGAGAGAGGTCCTTTCGGGAACCCTCCCTTCGGGTCGGACTTGATTGAGACCACCGCTGGCTACTTTGGTGCTGTCGATTGACTTCTTGTTCACTCTGGATGCACACCAACATGGTGGTGTGCGGAACTCCGGTGACTTCAACAATTTTTATGATTTATGCTTTTGCTTTTGACATCTACAAGTTACATTCTGGCTTGCTAGCTCAGTGCCTTTCATTTGTTTAGCGGGTGCACAATGCCCGTAGGTTTCTGCACCTGTGCTAGCTAGAGGGTTTCCAATTTGTGTTTCAGAATTGCACAGTTGGATTAGCAGTTAGGTCTGTCAACCTGGCTCCTGCCCTAACTTATCTTACATTATCTGACTCTCCTAGACAGTCACCACCCACAGTGCTGGGGTGGTGTGCTGAAATCTGTATAGGCAGCCCTGACTGGGAGTCCCGGTCAGGCCCCTATGACAGACTCCTAGGACCAACACTGGACTGCTGACTGATCTATAGGTTCGTGCTGTGACACACGCTGTGTCACAGGTAGGCTAGACTCCGAAACCGTCCGAGACCGTTCCGGGTATATCTAGCTTAGGGTTTATTTATCTTAGGAGTTTTATCCACACAGTTCGGGAGTTTCTGATATCTAGTGAACTAGGATATTCCAGTAGTTGTGCCCGGTTGAGCTGCTCCAGCAGTGGGTTGACATTCAGATTAGCAGGGGGGTCCTGCCGCATGAGCCTCTGTTCCAGCAGATTGATGGTAGGCGGTCTGCCCGTCGGCCGGAGGAGGATTGCTTGTCGGGTGGTCCTTTGGACTATCAGCAGTTGCGTCGGTACCTGTTCCGTATGTTGGCGGAGGCATCGGGGTTGGATGCTGATGAGCTGAGGCAGCTGTATGGGACCCAGTCTCTGCGGTCTGGCGGGGCTACGGCTGTGGCGGAGGCTGACCAGGTTTCAGACCACGAGTTCAATCAGTTCGGTGGTTGGAGCTCGTCAGCGGCCTGTGCTACTTACAAGGCCTCGAGCTTGGACCGCCGCCTGGCGGTGTCCAGGAGCATGCCCCATGCTCAGATCAGTATGCAGGCCCTGCCCTTTGCCATCTTGGACCCCATTGTGCACTGTGTTGTGGTGATCTTTGTGGTGTTGCACCGGCCGGGTTTGACAGATACCCGCCTTAGGGCTTTGAGAGCCGTAGCTGATTAGAAAACTGAGAGTTTTCTGGTCAGCGGAGGATGACTGTCAGTATGACAGTCATCTGGAGCTGATCGGAAAACTGAGGTTTTCTGATCTGCGGAGGCCTGAAGAGGCCCTGCCTGAACGGTTTTGACAGTTGCCGTTAACTGTGGATTTCTGTGGAGTCCCGCCCGCCCGCCCTGTTACAGGTGATGCCGCATCGGCTACTGGTGGTGAGCTGACAGAGCAGGAGAAGGAGGATGTGGCGTGCTTGGAGCAGCTGGGTGTCCAGTGGGGCATGGAGGCGGAGCCCGCAGAGGGGCAGTTGGCTCAGTAGACGGCAGATGGACTTGCTCCTGCCTTAGGCCGCCTGTAATTGCATGCAGTAGGCAATAGTATCCTCCATGGGGGCCCCGGTCTGGGTGACCTTCATGCTTGCTGCATGTTAGGCCTAGGGTAGAAGGCTCTCTCGGGACCTGGTCTGTTATTGCCAGGTAGCATCAGACACGGCTTGTGCGGTGCCTTAGCTTTTGGGGGTTTCAGCCCTGAGAGAGCAGATATTTTCTGATGATTATGTCCGTATGTCGTTCGGGTCTTATGACTCTTAGTCTCGGGATAGCACCCTTTGGGGTGGGACCGAGTGGGGTTTGGACTTCTGGACTTGTCGTATTTATTTTTATAATCCACACACAGTGCACCGGCTGGGTTTGACGCACCGGCCGGGTTTGACAGATACCCGCCTTAGGGCCCTGAGAGCCGTAGCTGATTAGAAAACCTTCGACGGTTTCGTTCATTGAAGTTCATGCGTGGAGAACCGGGAATCTTCAACAAGGTCAGAAGTATGGTTTGAGTTACCAATTTGTATTTGCTGTTCAGAGCTTCGGAACACAAGCTATGCAAGCTTTTCGCCCTGACACCTTAAAACTTTCACCACATAATGTGACTTGTGCTTTGGACACGGTGATTGGGTGAGCGTTCGCAATGTACAACAAACAGGGAGATAAGCAGGAGGCCCAAAAGAAGGCGCGTGCGAAACGCAAGAGTATAGTGGATTTGGGGGCCGTAGACGTCAAAGCTAGTGTTAGTGCTAAAGCACTAGTCGATAAAAAGAATGAGGAGGCCAGTTCTACAACGCAGACTCCAGTGCGGGCCAAAGAGGAAGTACGGAGTGATGGCACAGTTTTATATGGTGGCAGCAAGACGGACACAAGTTTGCGGGGGAAAATTAGGAATTTGGTTGAGGATCCTTACTCTTCTAATGCCGCGTTCGTGCTTTCTTACGTAACGACGGGATGCATCTTGCTCTCCGTCCTCGTGCTCTGCATGTCGACCGTATGTCACCAGCCTCTCTGTATGCTTGAGATATTGTTCTGGCTTCACAGACTGCCATAGTTGTTTAGAAACTTTTGTATGCTTTGGGTTCGACTGATCTCATAGATGTACACATAATGGTGCCTCCAACTTGCATTGTTCACTTTGGAGTGCATGCACTATTGGCCAGAAGGTTGTGCCAGCTGAATTGTCAAACAGAGAGGATAACCTTGGCTTAATATGCACCGCAAATGCTGTTTCGTTGTCCAAACTTTGCCGTGACAAATGTATATGTAAGTGTCTTTTGAATATGGCTGTTCAGTCTTTTAAGAGAGATATGAGAGCGCGAACATCTCTCGCGCAGGTCGAAGACCCGTATTATGACATCACGCAGATCGGTTTTACTTGGTCGACTCTTGACATGGTCTTCAACACCATGTTCACTGTTGAGTTATTCCTTCGTACCACGTGCACCATTGAGGTGCGCATTTTCAGTTTATAACTTGCTTGTCAAATTCCAGCTTGGGGATTCGGAATTATAAGTTGAGTATCGGCGACTGCAGCTCAAGAGTACGTGGGTGGAGACTGTCCAATCTTTGGACTTTTTCTTTTGGATCGATGTCGTCGCGGTGGTTCCTTTCTGGCTCACACGACTGGGGAAAAATAGCTTTATCAATGTACTTCGAGCGTTCTCAATGTCACGCATGTTGAAGCTTCTGAGGTGATTCTTCCACCTCTTTCACAGTGGAGCAGGGCAACCGTCAGGTCGTAGTTTGGTTGATTTGGGTCCTGACTCCTCATAAACTCACAGCTCGTCTTGGGGAGAATCGCTCCTTGGAGCTTATTTGTATTCTTCTGAGCGACATCCGCAAGCACCCGCCCCTTCACAGCACGTAAGTCCGGTCGCCTTTCAGAGAGCTCAAGCTTGTCTGAGCCAAGAGCACTCATGCTTGGCGTAACTGTTCGATAAAGAGCTTGCGTGATCTTGAGGTCCGCTGCTGTCCCACAGCTCCAATTGTTTTGAGCTTTGCTCATCACCCGATCAAAGGGCAGCGTGTATGAATTTCTACGTGCCTGACCAAACTGTTAGACGAACTAATTCTACCGCCTCCCATTCATTATTCGTTTTCTTAGAAGTTGGCTACTGATTGCTAGGCCTTCAGTTTGCACTTTCTCTGGCTGCCGAAGGTCCGCCGCACTTCCAGTGCCGGGCTTCATGTGCATCGGGTGCTCGTCCGACCTCCCGGAGTGCGGCGCTTCTCTACGCGAGCTTGTACGCCGAGCGTGCCCGTGTTCTCGAAAACGTCTGTTTCCTCGTAACGTGGTGCTTACTGCTCTTTTACTCGGTTGTTGTATTTTGGGTCAGGCAATATTCGCACCTTAGCGTACCACTAGCTCGTGCCGTCATTGCAAGCAGGTGACGCTTCAGCCTTCCCCCCTCCTTCCAGTCTCCCCCTCAGGCTTTTCGTAGGGCTCCAAGAGGTCGCGCTGGCTCGAGCTGCGCGCATTTCTCCTCTGCTGCGAACCGAGGGAAGCTGCAGGCGCGCCTGGCATCACGTGAGGCGCTTTGGGACTATCTCCTGACCAAGTTGGTTTTCGTCACTTCCACCCTCGATTCCCCGTATTCCACAGCGCCTCTCCTGCCATTCAATCTGCGTGCTTGCTCCCGGCACTGGTGTCGTTTGGAGGCATACGCTGTACTGTTTGCTAGAAACTGGTTTAGGTACAAGCTCTGAAGCAACATCGACTGGAGTCCCCGCTATACTCACTGCTACCAGCCTGCTTCTCACAGCTCCCCACGCAAGTTCGTACACCGTCGAGTTGACGCTCGCAATTTAACTGACTGGCCATGGTATATATCTGGTGCGAGTCCACAGGAAAGCACTCGCGGCACCATTTTTTTTCTTATTCGTATTAGTCCTCATTTTTGCCAGCTTCATCTATTATCTCGAGCTCGAGGGCGAAAATGAGGGCGGCGTGAACTCCTTCGACTCCATCCCTCATGCCATATGGTGTGCGCTCGCCCTTCGGAGTTTGTCTGCAAGCTCCGGTTGCACGTTCTTATTTATGTGTATCTTTATGCGCTGTAATGCGTGCGAAAGTTCAGAGTTCGAAATCTGTTCTGATCACCAAACCGAACAGGTTCGATGACCAGGTTCGGACAGGGCAGGGGCGTGTCCTACGTGGACTCTGACTGGAGTTCAAAGTAGCGTTCAAACTCCGCTGGAAACTCTTTATAGTGCGTTTGTTTCATGTAGAGAGAGTCTACACCTGCCTATATGTTTGAACGTTGATTTACGGCCGTGATTTACGGCGTGTTGAACGGCAAGTTCGTTTGGACATAGAGCTCTTGTTGCGATATGTACGCTGTGGTGGCTGGACCTTCGGTTGCTCCTCCGATATCTCAGTATGTGTATTCCCAATTCCCATTTCGCCTCGGAGTGTTGTACGCATGTGGACGTAGCCAGAGGAACAACACCGTCCCAGCGTTTGAGTTCGTCCTGACAGCCTATATATGAACATCATGACCTGACTGTGAAAAGCTTTCGGGGTTGGCTTGTCACTTTTTCCGAACAAGGCTCCCTGCCATGCCTTGCTTTTTTCTCCGTCGAACTCTGTCGGGCGGTGTGCTGACCGTCTGGGTTTCCCGTTTGCACTGCTGAGGGTTTGTCGATCGACCTTTCAGGTTCATGATGGTCACTATGACCACGGTCGGCTACGGCGATGTCTATCCTGGAACGACCCTCGGGAAATGTGTCTGCGTGTTCGCGATGATTATGGGCGTGCTGTTCCTGAGTGAGTACCTTACCTGCTTCTCCGGCCTCCCCCCCACCTTCAACAAGCTTGCCCTCCTAGGGAACGCAGCGCTGCGGACTTTGTGCCTTAAAAGTTCTTGTGAGCCGCCTTCGTGGGCGCCGGGGAGCACTCATCCAGGCAGCGGTGGGAGCGGGCATCAGGTATGCCGCTAGCCATCGTCGGGAGCAACTTCTGTGGCGTGTGGGACGAGCGTTACAAGGTGACCCATGGCATGTACTTGGAGGCCCCATCCCGGGCAACTTGTGGTGCACCCGCCTGCCATCGTAGAGCTGCTGGGAAAGCTCGGCATGTCTCATGGACACTACCCTCAGTGAGGCCGACAAGTGGAAAGGGAGGTGGGGTTCTCGCTGCAAGGAACGGCCCATAGCAGGAGGCTCTTCCCTCGCGAGGCCGCCCTGTGCGCGCGGGCAGGGAAGTGTGGGGAGTGCCCTGCGACGGCGCAGGAGGCTGCAGGGGAGTTCACCAGACGCGGGGGGAAGGCTTATACGGGGGAGCTGTCAGTGTGATGGGGTTATCGAGTGTGTCAATGGTGCCTTAGCACAGATCGGCCTGCTTGCCCTGCTTGTGTATGCTTCTTGCATCCGCTGGTGCAATGCTGAGGGAGGCCTCGTCGGCTTACCATGAATGTGAAGGGGAGATTATGTAGAGCGCGTCTATCATGCAGAGGGAAAGGATGTAGCAGGCGTCATGTGAAGGGGAGATTATGTAGAGCGTTATGTGAAGGGGAGATTATGTAGAGCGTCATATGAAGGGGAAATTATATAGAGCGTCATGCGAAGGGGAAATTATGTAGAGCGTCATGTCAAGGGGAAATTATTTGTGGGAGGTTGGATCCACAGTTTGAAACGATGCCCCGAATTTTGATCACTTTTTGTACAGAATATTGGTGAGGCTGGGTGCTGTCGAATGATCTGGACTGTCAGTGTGCCCGGTGAGCGTTGTGTGTCTACAGTCGATCATGGTGTTCAAGCTCCAGCAGGCGCTTAGAGAGCGGGGCCTCGACCGTGAGACTCTCACTACAGCTTTCAACGAGTTTGACCTCGACCGGAACGGCACCCTTAGGTGGGTCCTTTCGTCTCTCACTGTGGTCTCCATGCAATCGTTGATTTGCACGCGCCGGAGCCGAGCTAGCATCCGCGTGTGCCTGGTGTGCTCCTTTGAGCTCAGCGCCCGCTGCGTGTGCCTGGTGTGCTCCTTTGAGCTCAGTGCGCGCTGCGTGTGCCTGGTGTGCTCCTTTGAGCTCAGCGCGCGCTGCGTGTGCCTGGTGTGCTCCTTTGAGCTCAGTGACCGCTGCGTGTGCCTGGTGTGCTCCTTTGAGCTCAGTGCGCGCTGCGTGTGCCTGGTGTGCTCCTTTGAGCTCAGTGCGCGCTGCGTGTGCCTGG
>LGRX02007128.1:0-13988 GCA_001247695.2 Cymbomonas tetramitiformis | reverse complement strand
TACCAAAGATAAATATCTTGGCAATATTTCTACGCAGTTACGTCCGCTAAAACGCCGTTTGCTGTTTAGCATGTATTGGGAATGGAAACATTCGAACCCACGCCCAATAGATCTGCCAAAGAAATAAATTGATGGTTTTGCCAACAAGTTATCTCAGGCCTTGAGCTTCTGAGAACTGAAAGATACATATCTTGTAAACATTTGTGCATAGTTTCGCGTGCTATAATGCACGGGAACTATTGTTCAGTTTGGCATGTATTATTGGGTTTGGGTACTCTCGAACACAATCCCAATAAATCTGCCAAAGAAATAAATTGATGGCTTGACATTCGTGCATAAGGCTTTGAGGCCTTGGGCTTTTGGCGACTAAAAACACATATCTTAGTAGTAATACTTTTGCAAAGTTACGTGCGCTGGAACTCACGGGAAGCCCTTTGCTGTTTGGCATGTTTGGGTTTGGGTACATGCAAACCCAAACCCAAACCTGCCTAATGATGTGCAGCACGCGTTTTGCGCATACAGTAGCTTACATCAGAGGTTGTGCGTTTGAGGGTGCACCAATATTGCTGTTAGCAGTATTTGTGCCAAGTCTCGTGGACTAGAACGCACGAGAACCCCTCCGCTGTTTGAGTTTTTATGCGATGTGCATGGAAGTTATAAGGGCCTATCAACTTAGCTCGCAGTCGCGACTGCAAACTGAGCTGATGCGGCCACGGATCGGCTCAATCAAGAGCTCCAAAAATTCCCAGGAGTCTAATTAATACATCTATGTGCGTTACTGTTGGAGAAGCCACTAGTGGCTACTATCCCATGGTCCTTGTGGGAGGACCATAATCGATTATGGTCCTCCCACAAGGACCAATGTTGCAAGAATTTAATTGGGCATTGCTTCGGATCTAGAAGGCGCGCCCAATGATTTTTAGTATCAATGAGACATATATTAATTACTTCGATGCTTGGTCCGGCCTGGATCCACGCAATATATCCATGGCGTTCGCATTTGCGACAAGCACCCTCAACTGTTTCAGATTGCATTTTTTTGAAAATTCAAAAAGGCACAAAAATATACGATATCTTCAATAATTTTCTGGGAATAGTACGTATGTGCGGGCTACACCTGCGTCCATGCGATCATATCGATCTTATACACATGTCCCCATCATATTTGGGTCATACGTCATGTTGGAGTGCATATATTGGCCATCTCTAATGCTTATTAACAACCGTACACCTTTTTAGTCGATCTTTTAGCCGGAATGGGATAATCGGTGCAAACATGACCCATTATCCACGATGCCCGCTAGAGTGCATTCATAGTGTGGTAGGAGCGTATGGTGCTTAAACTTTTGAAGTATATCCATAAAATGATTTTTTGAAAGCTTAACATAAGCCATATGGGCAAGTATGTGAGCGATGTGCACTCGTTAGCTTGACGCGAAGTGAAAATTAGAAGTGCAAAAATCACAAAATCCTTATTTCACTCGGGAGTGATCACCCGCCACGGTAAACGAGAGCTCAGATGGCGACTAGAGTGTGGACTATCCGACTAAGTTTTCATATTTGGTCATAAACTCAAGGTGTGCGACCATGAGCGGCCAACACCGCGCACCATGCAACCGCTAGGACGCTTAAAGACTATGGTCCTTGTGGGAGGACCATCTTTTTTTTCGACGATTTCGATAAAAAACATATCAAAAGCGCACCCTTTAAGCACGCCCCTCTAGCACACGCGTGGACGATCCTGTAGGGGAAATTATTCAATTGACTCATAAATATGATGCCAAACGCACGTATACGCCTCAAAGACCCATGTGGCACTCATAATAGTCGTCGCGCGTTGGTCCTTGTGGGAGGACCATGAATTTGGATAGTAGCCACTAGGACACAATTCGTCAACTTTTTTCACACAACTGTCGAGAGGCAAATCACGAAGTAAGGACACCACACGACACGCGTATGCACCCGCGTCCGCTTGCTAAAGTGTTCCTCAATAGCTTCCTCGTCTTCATCCGAATCCTCGTATATTTCTCGGCCTTGCTTCTCTGGGCTAGTGAACTCCAAGGTTTCCTCCATGTCCTCCATGATGACACTAGAGTGTCGGCCCGACAAACGGTATGCTGTTTGTTTTTCGGTAAAAAAATGGTTCAGGCGGCTTGCATGCATGGTGACATGTGACATTTAATCTATTCCCGAATAACATCACTTTTTTATATATTCCCCGTTCTTGGTTAATCTATTCCGGGATAAATACCCTACCCATTCTTTCCGGTGTGTGCGTGGAGCTGACGGGGGGTCTCCGCAATTTATCACATCAACCGCATCCACCAGCTCGAATCTTTCTTTTCGTTGAAGAGATGCTTGGAGACCGGGTTTCCAAAGCCGACGGTTTGGTACCGCGATTTCCAACATCTTTCCTGGCAGCGTTTGCTTTTTGCAGGTTGCCTTATGCTGTGCCTTTCCTGAAGCCGCCAGCGAACGTTGCTGGCGGCATCTTTCCCACTAGCCCTACTAAGCTGAAGGGATGCTTGGAGACCGGCGGGCTTCTTATTAGACGGTTTGGGTTCGATTCCCAACATCTTAACCGGAGCAGCGTTTCATTTTTTGTAGGTTTCGTTTTTTACGCCGAGCTTCCTCTTACAGTATGTCGCCAACAGCGTTGCTGGCGGCATCCTGTTAGCTCTGCACAGTTTTCGCCGGTTGAATGTCGGAAATTCAGAATCCCAAATGGCTACTGCCCATATTGCCAGTCCTGTTACAAGGACCGGAGGGGGAAACATGGTGGAGGCGTGTGCTATCGATATATTTGATATGTGAGCGCTTGGAGACCATTATTGGGTGTCAAAGTAATTGTTTTTAACCTACGTTACACATACCAACAGTGGTATGTTGGTATGTGATTAAGAGGGTTAAACGGGTGGGGGTGAAATCAATTAAAATTAATTAAAATGGCCAGTCCTTGTAATAGGACCGAGATGTTTCTCACGCTAGCTACCTCCACGAAGGTCCTGTGAAAATTCGGAGACCCATGTTGTCAAGTTCGCGAGCTGCACTTTCTGCAGTGTCTTATCAAAAAAAATATCGGAGGTCATCTTCGCCCTCAAAACATCGGTTGAAGTAGCCTGGGTATACAAAATCCGAAAATGTCACTGTGGTGTGGTTGAAATCCAGTCATTTTTTACGCTACCCATGCTTAATATTGATAACGTAGCATGAAATTGCGACATTGGTTTGGCAAGCGGGCCAAGGTATATTTAGTTCAAGTTCCGACGATGATACGCACCGAAGGGCAGGCGCTCAAAACATCAAGAGGACGTCCAAAGAAATTGTGGTAACACCAGTCCTTGTAATAGGACCGGAACCCGATTCCTATCCTATTACAAGGACTGGTGGGCAGTAGCCACAAACTACTGTTCCGCTGCTGTTTTCAAACTCTCTTTTGTGTAAACGCCCACCCGAGGGCGAAATACCGACAGCAATCTGCAATATTGCTGCAGTTCACTACAGCCAAGCTTTGAAGCTCGGGAATATGGAACCCATCACGGCATACCATATATGTTCAATATGTTGAAGAACGAGGTGGTAGGGAGGCGGTGGTGTAGAGCAAGGCAAGGTATCGGTTGGTCCAAGGTGTTATTAGTCGATAACGATAGTTACAAAAGAGCTACAGTATCAATCGATACCGATATTGCCAAAAAGCCATCAGGTAATACCGATAATAGCCACTCAAGCAATAGTCGATAGTGACATTCCGATATGTACAAAAAATGTATTAGTTGATACCGATATTCGAATATACTAATATATCGGACTATTACCACCCAGCACCTACACAGCTATTACCACCCAATATTCTATTTAGCCAGTTCTGTCGCCGCGGAGTATAAGGTATCTATGATTTATGAAATTGTATCTATCTACCTAGTTCATTGCAGCGCCATGAGCGAGTGCTCTCGAAGGTACTTTCCTTAACCTTGGCTTTTTTTCTTAAGTCACTGTGCATTAAGGGTGTGACTTTACCAGGTAAAGGATTTTCGAGGCGGGTTTTACCAGGTAAATTACCGGTAAAATCCGAGGTGGTAATACCAAGTAATTACCACCTCGAAATTTTTGATTGAGCGGAGACGGAAATATGAGCATGAATACGTGAGCATGTGTTATGTAGGCATAACTAACAACCGTCGCTGTGATATCAATGTTACGTGTGTGATATCAATGTGATGATGATACGCGGCGTGGCGCGTGGCATCGGCATATTCGAGATATCAATACCGTCCCTTGCTAGCGAGTAGCGACTGGTGCATTTATTCTTAAACGTTCACTCGTCAATGAGAGACACCGCAGACTAAATTCCAAATACGAAAGTGCAATTGATAACAATTTCAATAAAAAACTGTTACCTTCAGGAAGTTTCACTGACATACATATAAATGGCATCATATTATTGCACAGCTTCCTATAACAAATAGGGCGCATCCATTCATGCAGGATGTCTTTCGCATGTTAATCCATGCACCCTCTACTTCTTCTTCATCGTCATCTTGCGGTTGAAAATATTTTTTGCAGACTAAGCTTATGTCCGCGCTTACCTTCCTCCCATGTAATGTCGTAGTTATGACGAGAGCGAGATGGTACAAATGCAGTAACCTTGCCTAGACACCACCCAATATCCCACCGCATGTAGATATACAAATTCTGAAGATCAGAACCAGTGAGCAGGTTGGCAGGTTTTGGACAATTTACCAGGGGTAATACCCCTGTTTTTGCCAAAGGTAATGTAAGCATGGTAACGCCGAATGCTGTAGCCCTCATCGGGTATTACCCGGTAAATTACCGGTAATCCACTTACCGGTAATTACCAAAAGGTTTTACCTCCCACCCTTACTGTGCATATGCCCGCAAGACGTGAAGGCCCTCTCTACATCTGCACGGTGCTTGCAGGCGCAGCCAAGCAAGAACTCCATTGCCATTTTGGACATGTTAGTATTGCAGGTCTACACCTACCGTCCTCCACCACTCTAAAAGGTCGGTGTTTTTGTGAGCAACTGGCAAGGCAAGATACTTCTCATCAAGCTCATCTTCCTTGGTTTTCACTCTGCCTCATCCTCCTCGTCACTATCAATATCTAGGAAGCTAGCCACTGCGGTGCTTTTAGACATGGCTTTGGGAACAGGTTGCACCACACTTGTAGCAGCCGCCGGTTGGTGCGCCGGGCCCTCAAAATTCAAATATTCGGATATTTTTCCGATCGTGTCAGTGATTTGGTATCGGTCAATAACGATATATGCATGCATGCTATTAGTGGATAACGATATTACGTAATAATCACGGTTGCATCATCCCGGCTGTCGCCTACAGCGTTCGACTACTTCAACAACCCGGTCGTTCTGGTTTCTACCCCTGTGGAAGAAGGCAGGGAAGGTGAGTACGCGGAACACCTCTCCTACGCCTTCAAATACTCCTCCGACTTGATCACCATCCTCAAGTCGGGCAATTACAAGGAGAAGGCTGCCATTTTCATCGACGGTGACGACCCCGACACTGAGTTCGCCGTGCTCCTCGCGGCCTTGAGCCACGTCCTTTTCCCCATTGCCTACACCGAGGTCTCCAAGCTACTCGACTTGGAGCACGACTTCGACTTCTACCATAATGTCACCCTGAACGAGCTCATCTTCACCATCTTACCCGTGGTGCTCCGTGGTACCGCGCTTGCCCTCTACCACGAGGCCGCCCGTTGCCATCCTACGGACGGCCGCTTTGCCTTGCAGCGCCAAAGGTACGAGGTCGCGGGTGTTCCTGACCCCGATCGATGCCGACCGCTTCTGGGTTAAGCTCAGAGCCACTGTCATCGACGAGACACTCGACCCGACTCCGCAGCTCGCCATCATCCGCAGCCTCGGCGACAAGCACGCCAGGCTCCATCCCGACTACGGCGAGAACAAGAGGGTCACCGACCTCTGGCACGTCCTCGCCGCCTCCGCAAAATCCACCCCTACGTCACGCCGCTGTATCTCGACGTCATCCGTGATTTACGGGGCGGTACGCATTTCTCATTCGCCAGCCTCTGCCTGCGTGTCTGCACCATGTGGCGTGAGGAGTCCGCCTACGCCACCCTCTCCCACACGCCTCCGCCCCCTGGTGGTGGCTACCGGCCAACGATCGCCCCCATTCAGCGATGTCCTTTGGCTCCGGTGCTTCTTACGCCGTCAAACCCGTCGGGAAATGGACAGCCCAACCGCCCGGCTCTCTGGTGAGGAAATGGGTTGGCACCGGGTTCCCTTGCCTTTTATGTTTCCGATCGTGGAACCTCACCGACAATCACGCCGACCCCAAGGGTATCTGCCCTTTCATGTGTAATGGCTACTATCCAAATTATTGGTCCTCCCACAAGGACCACATTGTAATGGTTATATTGACCATTGTTTTACCCTTTAAAGCACGTTTGTGTCCACTACCCGGTCTTGGGTACATCACGATGTACCCAAGCCACTCTTTGTTCCGCACGCCATGGCGAGCTCGAAACATTTCAAGTGTCCATATGGCCGATATAGGTTCTCAATAACACACCAATCTTGGGTATTAACCATATGATTGGCGGTATTCATGTCATAGACATGGGTTTTTGGGGGCGGTTGCCTAGGTGATTTTCCAGAAAAGGCGAAATTCTCAAGTTCCAAATTATTGGGTACATCGCTTGGGTACATCGATTTTTATGCATGGTTATGCACATATAAATTGCATATTTGGTCGATGTTTCATTAGGGCATTAACATAGACCCTTCAAAGCACTTATTTTATTATGGGGCGGTTCCATACCTCACAAGTTATCATACTTCATCATCAAGACTTCTCATCATAAAACAGTGTCAGATTTTAGATTTCGCCTAAAAAATGCGCGCGGACATGTGTGATGACTCCCACCCATCGATTTATTGAACGAAGGCATGTTTATCTGTGCAATGCATGTTATC
The DNA here is from genome assembly GCA_001247695.2 of Cymbomonas tetramitiformis. NCBI lineage: Eukaryota > Viridiplantae > Chlorophyta > Pyramimonadophyceae > Pyramimonadales > Pyramimonadaceae > Cymbomonas > Cymbomonas tetramitiformis. The sequence goes on along the minus strand of LGRX02007128.1, from coordinate 7,020 downwards.
GCAAATACGATTGCCAAAGAATGAGCTGACAAATATTTTTGGTCATAATAATCGATATCACAGGTCACCTTCAACCGCTCGCGTCGACTAGTCCCCATACCCAATAAGGTACCTCGTGCCGTGCGTGTATTCCACTTTGTGAAGAATCCCCCCGATATGCGAGACTGTGAAAAAGGCGAGTCGCAACAAACCGTGGTAAAAAACAATTAAAAAATAATTTCGGGAGCCAAGTTGCGATTTGCATGGTTTTGAATGCACCTGACATGATATATATATATCCTACCAGGATGCTTGTGACGGCATATTCCCGTGTTCTTGATGATGTTGGTTAGCTATATTGATGATTCGTAACGACAAACCGTTAAATTTATGCCCCCATACCGTCGATTTAGCTTGGGTACATCCCTATGTACCCAGACCCTCTTGGGTACATCCCCATGTACCACCGGGTAGTGGACATTTGAGGTTTTTCACATCATATTTATGAGTTAAATGAATATTATTTTGCATGGGTTTGTCACCGGAGTGAGCTTGGGATGGTGTGTTGTAGGTGTGCTTTGGGGAGGTGATTTCACGCAAATTAACGAAAAAAGCTTGGTCCTCCCACAAGGACCAAGGTCTTCGCGTGATATGATATAGCGAAAGCATGACCAAAAAAAGAAACCTAGTAGGATAGTGCACGATATACTCGTTGTTACACCTCACTTTCATCGTGGCGTATGCTCACCCCCCAGCATAATCCGATTTTCGTGAATTTTGCACTTTGAAAAATGTCGGTTATTCAAGTTGGCGAGTGTGCACTGCTCACAAAATACCATGTATGGATGATGTTAAGCTTTCATAAATTCCCTATGTATGTGCATATATATGAAGTTTTGGTGCGTCATGTGGACCATAGTAGACATGATGTATGCCTTCAAGCGAGCATCATGCATGGCGGGGCAGGTCGCCTTGATATCTTAGACCTTCCGATGATAAATGTTTTTTCCACATGTACGGTTGAAATATAGCATCGGAGAGTCAGAGTAGGCAAGGCGGCTGCGGTCGAACACTGTCATATCATTGACTAATGACGCCGTGTTCATGGTATCACACGCCCGCACCCCTTCACGTGACAGGTCTTCGTATCGAAGTAACACACTCATGTCCGCCTCGACGTCAAAGGGAAAAGTAACTGGCGCGAGTGGGAGACAAATATTATCCCCACGTAAAAGTATCCAATCCATCACTGGCAGGAACGCATGATTAAAGCGCGTGATGACAGAATCAAACCGCACGTGTAAAATATTGTCATAGATCGATGAGCGCTGTGCTGGCCGTGATAACCGCATGGCGTCCAAGGTAAACATTTTAAGGTGTGCGTCAATCAATTTAGGAGACACCGCCCATCCATCGACACTCACGTACGGGGGATACCGGGTTTGGTAAATGTTCCGCAGACGCTGCAATGATGCGTAACCACTTTATACTAACTTTGCAATACGGGCATCCTCCATACCAAATATGTAGTTAGTAAGGAGCGAACGGGTAATGTTGTTCCCACAACCTACCAAACCAACACTCAAAGCAGGTTGCGCACGCTCAATGATTAGCTCGTTAAACCGAGAGCAGGAACATCGAATGCGGCATAGATCCTTCAGGTACACACTTGCTGGTTCATCAGACCGATCTACTTTACACAGAACTGCACGAAAGATTTTAACAAGGACTAAGTCGGGAAGAGACATTCTTGGACTAGCTTTTCGTGGAGGTGCGTCGCTCAACGGTCAAGCTGAAAATGAATTTCGAAGGTGAGTTTACTTGCTTATAAAACATCACCGGCGTGCATGTTTTCATCATACGGTTCAGACAATCGTCAACGATTGTCTGAACCGCCCGCTCACGGTTCACGGTTCGTGGGTGTGTGTGTGTGTGTGTGTTGAAGTCATTCATAAGTATGAAGGAAAAAAATCTTAAGTATGGGAAAACGCGGGCGTCGGCGGGTCGTATCGTTACCCTCCTTAAGTATGGGCTTAAGTATGGGAGCCCTATTTTTGAAAATCTTAAAAATGTAAGAATGTTTGAATCCCGTCCGTCCGTCCGTCCGTCCAAAAATTTGTCTTGGACGGACGGACGGACGAAATCTTGGACCGATATTAATCCCCCACCGGCTTCGGAGGCCGACAATTTCTCAACCCTACTCCATGCTGGCCAAGCAGTTCCGAACACTTCTAGTGGCTGAGAGACAGCTGCACCGTGCCTGCCTAGAAAATAGCTTGCTTATAACTTTTCTAGATGTGCAGAAGGGCTCTTGAATTGAGCTGTGTTTAGGGTTTTAGGCACTAACGCTACAATGTATAGCAGGCGCTGCTGTGAGATGGGACCGCCCTGACCAAGAGTATAGGCCCCCACTAGTGCCCGCTTTCCTCCTGAAGGAAAGTAGGGAGTTTGTTCACAGTTTCACACACCTAGCTCCGGTCACCACCCTAGGTGGTGTGCTGGATATGACACTCTGACTCTTCAAAGTGTCACGTGTCACATCCTACAGTAGGCTGGGTGACCGTCACCCGTAGGTGCGAAACAACCGTTAGGTATTTGTCTTTACCTTTTCTATATGTCAACACTCTTTATCGTTCTGATCCTGAAACCCTCAACTCCGGGTTTATCTCAACTATATAGATATATTAGCAGACCTACATATCTAACAATATATATGTTGAGTTGTGTATGTGTGTGTGTGTGTGTGTGTTAATATATATAATGCCTCGTACTTGGCCGACAAAGCTAAGTATGGGATTGTCACGAGCCAACTGCATCGGTTCGCTGAGAGATGTGTCCTTTGGCAAGACTTTGTTTACAACATAGCTCTTGTTTTCCACAGGATGACACAAAAGGGTTACCACAGCAGGTGTTTGTGGGGCTTTTTGCGGCGCTTTATGGTGGAGAGGCCCGGTCTGTATGATAGACGAGGTCCGGGTTGCTGGATCTCGCGCGTCAGGCGTAAGCTGGGGGACTTAAGTGACGGTGTCATTGTGCCAGGTCCGAATGGGTGAGAGTTCGGGCCATCATAGCTGACCGGGAATACGTCTCGCCATAGGGTTGTGGCATCTCGCTGTTAACGGGGATGGCCACATGGGTGCTTTGGATGATGGGATGTGGCTGTCCCTGTGGTACCCTTCTGACGGGTACTGCCTCTTTGAGGGCGTCGGGGATTCGTCTGCGGCTGGCTCTATTTATGTCCAGTGCCTTGGGGCTTTTTCACCGGCCGGGGGACTGGTGGTTGACAGCCACGTTATGGGGTGCTGACATCTCGTTGTGAACGGGGACGGCCACTGGAATGATTTGGATGATGGGATTGTGGCTGTCCCTGTGGTACCCTTCTGACGGGTACTGCCTCTTTGAGGGCGTCGGGGATTCGTCTGCGGCTGGCTCTATTTATGTCCAGTGCCTTGAGGCTTTTCACCTGCCGGGGGACTGGTGATCGACACCCACTTTATGGGGTACTGGCACTGGCATCTCGTTGTTAACGGGGACGGCCACTGGAATGATTTGGATGATGGGATGTGGCTGTCCCTGTGGTACCCTTCTGACGGGTACTGCCTCTTTGAGGGCGTCGGGGATTCGTCTGCGGCTGGCTCTATTTATGTCCAGTGCCTTGGGGCTTTTTCACCTGCCGGGGGACTGGTGGTTGACAGCCACGTTATGGGGTGCTGACATCTCGTTGTGAACGGGGACGGCCACCGGAATGATTTGGATGATGGGATGTGGCTGTCCCTGTGGTACCCTTCTGGCGGGTACTGCCTCTTTGAGGGCGTCGGGGATTCGTCTGCGGCTGGCTCTATTTATGTCCAGTGCCTTGGGGCTTTTTCACCTGCCGGGGGACTGGTGATCGACACCCACTTTATGGGGTATTGGCATCTCGTTGTGAACGGGGACGGCCACTGGAATGATTTGGATGATGGGATGTGGCTGTCCCTGTGGTACCCTTCTGACGGGTACTGCCTCTTTGAGTGCGTCGGGGATTCGTCTACGGCTCGCTTTTTGGGAGTGTCTTAAATTCGTCTGACGCTAGCTCCCTCTCCGTGTACAGTGCTCATGGTTATTACACCTGCCGGGGGACTTGCGTTCTTTGACCTTGATATGAAGTACTGGCGGATCGCTGTGAACGGGGACGGCCGCCGGGTGGAAGTGGGTTTTGGGAGGCGGTTATCCCTGTGGTGCCATTCTGGCGGGCACTGCCTCTTGGAGAGCTCGGTAGATTCGTCTGTCGTGCTGCGAGGAGAGGCAGAAGGTGGTGATGTACACCTTCTGTGTTTTTCCTTGAATTTTGTGGGGAGCACTTAGGTGCCCGCATGTTTCCTTTTTTTGACATGGGGTGTCCATGCTGTGTGGTGTGACTGCATTCATGACATAACCATGGACCAACAGGTCCCATCCATCGACCGGGAGCCACTGGGGGGCATGCCAGCAGGGTCCGCTTACTCCGTAACCCAGAGACCAACAATTGTTTGGCGACGATCGGTCACATCGTATCATCTTTCCATGCTGCTTTGCATTTGGGTTGGGAATATGTATGCGTTTGTGGTATCTTGTCACGGCCCCGCCCTGCTCTTGATTTGCTTTTCACATCCACTGGGATGATGATGGGCTGGCTTTTGTTGGCCGATCTCATGCCGTTCAGTGTTAATATATATACATATATATCAAGGGTCGGTATCGATTGTAACAAAAGCCGATAGTATCGATAGTCGTTATCGATACTATCGCGGCGATAGTGCGTTGCCCTTTCACTATCGCCGATCGATCGATCACATAACCACTCGTATTAGCATGTTTGTTATGTGTTATATATGGCACTCCGCATGTAACGTGACGAGCAATCGATATTATCGAACTGATACCAATAATCGATTGCAAAAAAAACAAGTATCACTTGCAATCGATAGCAAATTTTAGAACCGATACCGGCCCTTGATATATATCTCCGTTCTCGTGATGGAGGCGGAGAGGCGGGAAGGTGGGGGTGGAGGGAGGAGGGGCCCCCATCCCACCCCTAAAGGGGCGGGAGCGGAAGCAAGCCCCCCACCCCCCCTAGGGCAGTGATCAATAATAAGCATCACTCATTCAAAAAGTGTTTGCAAGAAATCATTTATCACGCCAGAACGCAGGCAGAAGCACAAAACTCGGTCTAATCACGATGAGTGTGATATATATGTTATGTTATGAGCGCGCTTTGGCATAAGCGCGCCAGGCGCGCTCATGATCATCACAAGCGCGCCGATTAGCGCGCTTTTGCTAAACTGTTTCTGGCACAAGCGCGCCAGGCGCGCTCATGCTAAAAATCGGCGCTCATATGCGCGCGGCGCGCTCATAACGTAACATATATATATAGTTAAGATATATATTCACAGCTTCAGGAAACAGTCGGGAACGGGCAAAACGGCTACAGTAATCACTCACCTTAAGCAGTCCAAGCCACCACCAACTTGCGCACTTCCCCCCGCCAACGTCCCATGGAATCGGTAAGAATTAGCAAGTATTTTCTTCAATCGCCCACATCTCTTCAATGATAAACCCTTAGAAAGGCGACATTTTCGTAAATTTCACTGCGCGCCAGCACCCATATTTCTTATTTCGACTATTTCACTTAACTTAGATTTCAGCCTTAAAAGATACGTCAGCGATTCTCACCAACTTGCGTACTGGAAGTCGCTGGTTTCTTATCGGCGGGTTATCTTAAAGGTGAGTGATTACTGTAAGACAGTTTCGATAACAAATTTACTTAGGGTTTTATGTTTCGGACGGTCGGTCGGATGGCACGTGACAGACTACAAGTGGCATTCACAGTGAGGGGTGACGCAAAAAGGGAGGCGACTGCCAGTGACACAAAGTCACCCCCTTCATGACACCACCTCACCCCGAAGGTGTGAGGTCACACGCAGGATGCAACAATTTACCCTAGTGGCTACTGCCCCGCAGTCCTTATGGTAGGACCAAATCGACGATTTGGTCCTGCCACGAGGACCATTGTTCCGATAATTTAATTGGCCATCTCCCGTGATTTGTGGTGTCTAACCAATGAAAGGTGGTATATATAGGTCCTATATTAATTTATTTGAACGCTGGTTTGGCCTATATCCATCCCATATATCCATGACGAACGCATTTCAAACCTCTGCACTCAAATTCTTCAAAACGGATTTTTTGGAACATTCAAAATGTGGCAAATTAGTGACTCATCTTCAATAATTTTTTACCAATCATATATCAACACTACACCTGCGCGGGTACCATCAAATTGAACCTATACATATGTCCCAATCATATTTGGGCGGTAGGCCCGGTTGGAATGCATATATTGGCTCGTTGGCTCGTTGGCTCGTTGGCTTCCCCTCTAATATATTGACTCGTTGGTTTCCCCCCTACTAAAACAGTGGTCACGCGAGCTGACCAGCCAGCCCTCATAATTGCTTGCTAGAGGGCATATATCGCAAGGTTGGTGTGTGCGGCACATTAAATCTTCAAGTATATATGTATTGCGAATTTCTGAAAGTCTAACATCATCCAAATATCTTATTTTTCGACTGGCGTGTACATTTTAGAATGGATGAATGCCAATTTCTAAAGTCCGAAATTCACTAAATTCGGAATTTGCATTGTGTTGAACATGCGCCATGCTGAAATAGAGCGGAAATGATGATGAGGGTGCGAAGTGACCGATTCAGTTATCTTATTTGGTCATAACGAACTCAAGATGTATAACCATGAGTATCACCGTGAGCCCCCCATGTGACTCCTAATACTCAAAATAACGGTGGTCCTTGTGGTAGGACCACCATTTTCTTCAAGCTTTTGGTGAAATTACACCCCTAAAGCGTGTCGTTCAACCACACACCTAAAGTCTCATGGGGGCCGCCGCTATAAGAAATAAAATTCGTTTAACTCATAAATATCATGTGCAAATGTTGCCTGTGCCTCAAATAGTCGATTTAGTGATCGAAACCGCAATTGCCCATTGGTCCTTGTGGTAGAACCATGAAT
>LGRX02007127.1:0-22694 GCA_001247695.2 Cymbomonas tetramitiformis | reverse complement strand
GGCATGCAGCATGCCTTACTGAGCATGCAACCAGCTCAGCTTTGCATGCAACCTGCCCAGCTGAGCATGCAACACGCTTGCCTGAGCATGCAACCAGCTCGCCTGAGCATGCAGCATGCCTTGCGGAGCATGCAACCAGCTCAGCTTCGCATGCAACCAGCTCAGCTTCGCATGCAACCAGCTCAGCTCCGCATGCAACCTGCCCAGCTGAGCATGCAACACGCTTGCCTGAGCATGCAACCAGCTCGTCTGAGCATGCAGCATGCCTTGCTGAGCATGCAACCAGCTCAGCTTTGCATGCAACCAGCTCAGCTTCGCATGCAACCAGCTCAGCTTCGCATGCAACCAGCTCAGCTTTGCATGCAACACGCTTGCCTGAGCATGCAACCAGCTCGCCTGAGCATGCAGCACGCCTTGCTGAGTATGCAACCAGCTCAGCTTCGCATGCAGCCAGCTCAGCTTCGCATGCAACCAGCTCAGCTTCGCATGCAGCCAGCTCAGCTTCGCATGCAACCAGCTCAGCTTCGCATGCAACCTGCCCCGCTGAGCATGCAACACGCTTGTCTGAGCACGCAATCAGCTCGCCTGAGCATGCAACCAGCTCAGCCTCGCATGCAACCAGCTCAGCTTCGCATGCAGCCAGCTCAGCTTCGCATGCAACCTGCCCAGCTGAGCATGCAACATGCAGCATGCAGCCTGAAGCACAACTAATGCTGCGAGCTCCCACCGACTACTTCGCTGATTTGTCCGAATCTGGAAAGCGCCGGCAGGAAACGAGCACCCCGGGAACCACCCCGGTATTGCGTCGTAGTGCTCGGCTGCGACAACCCATTGCCACGACGACTCCTTCCGTCACGCCGAAAACCTCGACACGGCCTGCTACGAATTCCCGAAGGCCTAAGCAGCCAGCTCGGCCGTCTAGTCGAACCGCCAAGCCCCCAGCCGATCGGCAAGACTGGAAGGTGCGCAAGGAGGTCTTTGAGCGCCTCCAACGACAGTTCGGCAGCTTCGACGTCGACGCGTGTTGTGACCTAGGTGGACGGAACCGCCAAGTGGACGCCTACTGGACTGATTGTCTGCAACAACAGTGGCGGGGAAAGCACGTCTGGTGCAACCCCCCATACTCCAGCAGTCATATCTCCATCGAGGCGGCGTTGCGTAAGTATGTGGACGAATGGCGGCAAGACCCCGCACATACCTCGGCAGTGTTCCTTCTACCGGACATCCAGGCCCGCATGCCTCAATGGAGGCGGCTCTTCAGAATGGCTGGTATGAGGCTGGTGGAAGTGATACCTACCCATGACGAACGAGGAGTACCCACACAGCTGTTCGAGACTCCTGACGGTGTACTTCACGACCTTCCGTGGCCCGTGCTAGTGGTACATGCTCCCCCTACCCGACAGCTGTTACCGAGAGTACGGCATCCCCGAGTGGCGCCTCCTATAGTGCGACAGGGTAAGGCTGCTGAGACCCGCGATGCTACGGGCCTCCCCACGGACGTTACATTCCTGGAGTCCTTGCACGATGAGTATGCACGTGCCGGCCCTCTTCGGCAGCTGCGGGATGAGATCCTTGCGGCCCCGCACCATGCCACGAGGGATTTCCGTATCGTTGGGGACGTGCTATGGCGTGTAGCCGCAGGACGGTACCAGTTGGTTCTCGGCGAGGACTCCCCTTTGCGAGAAGTGGTCTTCAAGGATGCCCACGACTCCACCGCTGCAGGCCACACTGGCCGGGAGAAGACACTGGAGAGAGTTCTCCGCAGGTTCTGGTGGAAGAATGCCTCCGAGGATGTGGCAGGATGGGTGGCCGCATGCCCTACATGTCAGGCGGTTCGTCCCCGGGCATCCTACCCCGATGGATTATTGAATCCGCACGCTATTCCCCAACGCAACTGGCAGGATGTGAGCGTGGACTTCGTTACAGGGCTGCCGCTCACCGCCCAAGGAAACGACGCCTTTGTCACCTTCACGTGCAAGCTGAGCAAGATGGTGCACCTTATGCCCATGAACTTTGGGGACAGCTCTGCGCAAACGGTGGCCCGCATCTACTTCGACGTTGTCTGGAGGCAGCATGGAGCCCCCATGAAGATTGTATGCGACCGTGACCCCAGGTTCCAAGACTCGTTCTGGCGTGAGCTAATGAGACTTATGGGGGTACGGGTGGCTTCTACCACTCCGTACAACCCTCGTTCGGACGGACAGGCGGAGCACACCAACCGGGTGGTGGAGGACATGTTGCGCTCGTTGGTGGGTGCCAATCCTGATGACTGGGACCTCTACATGACGAACGTGGAGTTCGCTATCAACGACTCGCGCAGTGATGTCACCGGGTTCACGCCCTTTGAGCTATGCTACGGGGTGTCCCCGATGTCTCAATTAGACCTTTTCCTGGAAGCTGCAACTCTCCCTGGCTCTGCGCGACGGAAAGGGGGGGTGGGTACCGCCCATGAGATGGCTGCGAAGTTTTCGTCGCAGTTGCGAGACGCGCGTGGCCGCCTTGAGTTGGCTCAGCAGCGCCAGCGGGAGCAGTTCGACCGGCGCCACAAGCAGCATAAGTACGCAGTGGGGGATCTGGTGTGGATCGAAGCTCGTCATCTGACGGAGAAGGTGATGGACCGTGCGCTGTGCCGAAAGCTCGGTAAGCGTTGGCATGGACCTGTAACCGTGGTGGAGTGCTTGCTGAGCGTGCTTGCTGAAGTGTAAAGCTCTCCAACGTGTAGACAAGTGCACGTGAGATAAGTGCAATGAGATCATCATGCGGGCGCGGGTGTGGGGTGTGGAAAAGCATTACACCGTATGCTGTGTTGATTTTGCATGAAGAGGATGAAGTGCATGCAGAGAACGTGCCGTCAATCGGGTGGCTTTCTCGAGCATTGAGCAAAAGGCTCAAGACTCGAGAAAGCCAGACATGGTTGGGTTTGATCCCAAGCTGGGTGGCATTCGCCATACGTCCAGACTGCCACGCCGAAAGGACCGTCAGATGTTTTCTCCCAAGCTGCAAGGAGGACGTCTCGAGAAAGTGGGACTCGGTTTGGATTGAATCTAGGCTAGGTGGCTACTTCCACACGTACACATAACCCCTCTAATATCAGGATTCGCCCAGCAAACACACACCGATGGAAAGGCTCGGGCTAGCATGCACCGCACCGTCGACAGAGAGAGAGAGAGAGAGAGCACGGAAATATGCGTTGAGCGCATAGGTGACAAAAAGTCCCTTACACATTGAAATTAAACAACACTACAAATGAAGGAAGGCTGAGGCGCGCGCACCCACGGAATACTGACAATGACCTGCCCGACTATACCTGTGCCAAGCGAACCGCACACATCTCCAAAACCAACACCGCCGTGATTGCAAAAATAAAGTCCTTTACGCCAACGCAATTTCTAAAACGTCAAAATAAGTCTCACGAATGCCTAACGGAAGATATCAAAGTAAGTTGCACCCGAGAAACGTGTGAAATAGGCGCGTACCTGTCACGCCCCTTGACCAGGTGCGAAAGCTGGCGAATTCGCGGAGGTCGAGAAAACTCAGTACAGCATTTGCCTCGCCATGCCTGGGGCCAAAAAAAGTGTTCATATACATATTTTCGAAATAAGTCCGGGAGGGGCGCTGCTATGGAGCCAACTAGGAGGTGAACGTGTAGGAAATCTAAAACAGGAGCACAGGCGGAGAAACTCGATGACCAAAAACAAGCCTTTTGTTTCTTCGCTATTTTGACGAGAAACGAAATTCGAAAAATATTAGGTTTTCACAAAGCTCATGAAAAAACGTTTAAAAGAAGATGTGACATCTCTAAGGGCCTACTTTTACATAACTTGGTTTTGCCGCGGAAGCGAAATTTTGCCGGGAGTGGAGCGCTGGCGAAACCGCTGTGCGACATACCTGATATCTCGGGGCTTTTACCACTCTACTCTTCAAAACTTTCCAGAACAATCAATAACGCATCTTTTAAAGAAATGTATCAACCTACACAAGTCAATTCTATCTGTATCCGTATATCCGACACGTTTTTTGCGTGCTTGTGTGGTGTTCGAAAATCGCTCGGAATTGTTAGGAAATTAACTGATTCCAGAACAGATAACTAAAGTGAGAAGGGGCGCCAGTGTCACGTGTCGATGTGAGCTACGGATACCTCGCTAGAACCTGCAGAAACAACCTTAAATACTCATAGTCAGCGGTCGCAAAGCTTTCGGAACCACTCTGCTTATACGCGCAGGCTTGAAACCGTAAGGAATGTTTTCAATGTTTTTCGCTTGCACGTAAAGATTATAGTATAAATCAAGGGCAAAACTGCCCAAGCATTTCGGGTACGTCGATTGATTTGCTATCGGATCCGACATACCCGAAATGTTCACGCACGCGTGACGTCAGCTCTTTGCAATTCACAAAGATTATAGTATAAATCAAGGACAAACCTGCCCAAGCATTTCGGGTACGTCGATGCATCTGCGATCGGATCCGACGTATCCGAAATGCTTGGGCGGTTTTGTCCTCGATTTATAATGAGCTGACGTCACACGTGCATGCACATTTCTCGTATGTCGGATCCGATCCCAGATCCATCGACGTACCCAGAAATGCTTGGGCGGTTTTGTCCTCGATTTATACTGAGCTGACGTCACACGTGCATGCACATTTCTCGTATGTCGGATCCGATCCCAGATCCATCGACGTACGAGAAATGCTTGGGCGGTTTTGTCCTCGATTTATACTGAGCTGACGTCACACGTGCATGCACATTTCTCGTATGTCGGATCCGATCCCAGATCCATCGACGTACCCGAAATGCTTGGGCGGTTTTGTCCTCGATTTATACTGAGCTGACGTCACACGTGCATGCACATTTCTCGTATGTCGGATCCGATCCCAGATCCATCGACGTACGAGAAATGCTTGGGCGGTTTTGTCCTCGATTTATACTGAGCTGACGTCACACATGCATGCACAGTTACTGCGTCTCAGCGCCCTAGTTGGTGCAAGCGAGCGGAAGCCATTCTTGAAGAACACTTCTTAGAGCTAGCACTTCGGAAACTGCAATGACCTCAAGAAACCGAGGCGGAAAAAACGCGCCTGCCAAAACCCGTGCTCCGAAATCCGAAATGCTTGGGCAAAAATGACGTCAGCTCATACAGCAACTATTTTACAGAAGAAATTAGCTCCCCAGCACCCCGTGAATATGACCCGATGTGAAATTCCGCTTCACACGGCCTAGGGATGACCTCCAAATACTTCTCACCAACTTTAGTAACTTCCCCGTATCGCTCACATATCTCACGCGCCCGCAAGATATGCAATTTCTGTACAGCGGCCAGTTTACAGACGAAATTAGCTCCCCAGCACCCCGTGAATATGACCGGATGTGAAATTCCGCTTCACACTGCCTAGGGATGACCTCCAAATAATTCTCACCACCTCTAGTAACTTCCCCGTATCACTCACATATCTCACGCGCCCGCAAGATATGCAAGAGTTCGGTACGGCAACCATTTTACAAACGAAATTAGCTCCCCAGCACCCCGTGAATATGACCCGATGTGAAATTCCACTTCACATTGCCTAGGGATGACCTCCAAATACTTCTCACCACCTCTAGTAACTTCCCCGTGTCACTCACATATCTCACGCGCCTGCAAGATATGCAAGTTCGGTACAACATCCATTTTGCAGACGAAATTAGCTCCCCAGCACCCCGTGAATATGACCTGATGTGAAATTCCGCTTCACATTGCCTAGGGATGACCTCCAAATACTTCTCACAACCTCTAGTAACTTCCCCGTGTCACTCACATATCTCACGCGCCCGCAAGATAAGAAGATATGCAATTTCTGTACAGCGGCCATTTTACAGACGAAATTAGCTCCCCAGCACCCCGTGAATATGACCCGATGTGAAATTCCGCTTCACACTGCCTAGGGATGACCTCCAAATACTTCTCACCAACTTTAGTAACTTCCCCGTATCGCTCACATATCTCACGCGCCCGCAAGATATGCAATTTCTGTACAGCGGCCAGTTTACAGACGAAATTAGCTCCCCAGCACCCCGTGAATATGACCCGATGTGAAATTCCGCTTCACACTGCCTAGGGATGACCTCCAAATACTTCTCACAACCTCTAGTAACTTCCCCGTGTCACTCACATATCTCACGCGCCCGCAAGATAAGAAGATATGCAATTTCTGTACAGCGGCCATTTTACAGACGAAATTAGCTCCCCAGCACCCCGTGAATATGACCCGATGTGAAATTCCGCTTCACACTGCCTAGGGATGACCTCCAAATACTTCTCACAACCTCTAGTAACTTCCCCGTATCACTCACATATCTCACGCGCCCGCAAGATATGCAAGTTCGGTACAGCGGCCATTTTACAGACGAAATTAGCTCCCCAGCACCCCGTGAATATGACCCGATGTGAAATTCCGCTTCACACTGCCTAGGGATGACCTCCAAATACTTCTCACAACCTCTAGTAACTTCCCCGTATCACTCACATATCTCACGCGCCCGCAAGATATGCAATTTCTGTACAGCGGCCAGTTTACAGACGAAATTAGCTCCCCAGCACCCCGTGAATATGAGTATATGACCCGATTTGAAATTCCGCTTCACACTGCCTAGGGATGACCTCCAAATACTTCTCACCACCTCTAATATCTTCCCCGTATCATTTGCATATGTCACGCGCCTGCAAGCGTGTGCAATTTCTGTACCGCAACCCTTCTGCGACCCGTTAGCAGCCTGGTGGCCACTGCGATGATCAAAAATGTGAAACATTGCCTCCAAATGATTTCTTTTAACAACTAAGAACTTCTTGAAACTTCTTACGACTTCTAAATGCCATTTTCATCGATTATGCAATTCGGGCCCACCTAGCCGTGCCACATGTGAGGAGCAGACAAGAGTGTGAAATGCACCCTGGATGCTATCGAGTACTTGAAGCCCAAGCACTGGTTTCTTGAAAACCCTGAGGGAAGATACCCGAATGCACTGCGGTTGCGGTCAGTGGTTCGTAAACTGCCACAGCCTCTTTTTTGCACCTACTGCAAGTATGGAGAGCGATATCGTAAGCCGACATGTATCTGGACCAGCTCACCTCCACCAACGCCATTGCTGGAGTGTACCTCGCGGACACCTTGCGCATGTAAATGGGCCACCGGAGGGCACCCTGAGACTGCCCAGCTTGGACCATCGTCTTCACAGCAACCAGGGGCGCGAGATGCTCACGCCGTGTACCCCGTACCAGCTCCGTTACTGCGTCATCTCTTCCACCATCTTCAATTCGGGGAGCTTGATACCTGAAGACACCGGGAGCGGCATCGGGAGATAGGCCGCTCTTGAGGGGGGAGGAGTTGTACCGGGAGGTACGAGCAGCGGGGTTGCATGCTACAGAGATCTGGTTGCATGCTGCCGACGAGTGGTTGCATGATACAGATGCCTGGTTGCATGCTGCGTATGCCTGGTTGCATGCCACAGATGCCTGGTTGCATGCTACAGATGCCCGGTTGCATGCCACGGAGGCCAGGTTGCATGCTACAGATGTCAGGTTGCATGCTACAGAGGCCCGGTTGCATGCCACGGAGGCCAGGTTGCATGCTACAGATGTCAGGTTGCATGCTACAGAGGCCAGGTTGCATGCCACGGAGGCCAGGTTGCATGCTACAGATGCCACAGAGGCCAGGTTGCATGCCACAGAGGCCAGGTTGCATGCGACAGATGTCGGGTTGCATGCCACAGAGGCCAGGTTGCATGCGACAGAGGTCAGGTTGCATGCGACAGAGGCCAGGTTGCATGCGACAGATGTCGGGTTGCATGCCACACAGGCCAGGTTGCATGCGACAGAGGCCAGGTTGCATGCGACAGATCTCGGGTTGCATGCCACTGGGGCCAGGTTGCATGCGACAGAGGCCAGGTTGCATGCTACATATGTCAGGTTGCATGCTACATGGGCCAGGTTGCATGCTACAGATGTCTGGTTGCATGCCACAGAGGCCAGGTTGCATGCGACAAAGACCAGGTTGCATGCTACATATGCCAGGTTGCATGCTGGTGACGGGTGGTTGCATGCTGCAAGGGCCTTGTTGCATGCCGGTCACAGCTGTATGAAGAAATAATTGATGGCAAGGCAGATTTCAGGAGAAGATCTGCAATGACAATAATTATATTGAGGATCTGGTGGATTCCAGAAAGATCTGCAATGGCAATATCGTGATCTGCATGATGATTGGTGGAGGAGTATCAGAATCAGGCATATATGTGCACATGATTGGTCGATGGCAGATGTCAATACAGGAATCCTGCTAGTGATGGTTAGAGAGCAACATGTTGAAAGGGGAGCTTGGAAAAGTGGACCTCAGTTAGTGTTGATCAAGAGAATGAATTAAGGACAAGTTGTACATGTTAGTGTTAGGCTGTAAGCCAAGACTGATATAAGGATATAGATGTTATAGGTTTGCGACCATACATTATATCGAAAAGTGATAGTATTGCTAGGCTGTATAGCCAGTATATGTCATGCAAATAAAACAGTTGAATATAAGGCTAGAAGCCTATATGAAGCACCAAAAACAGCAAATAAGATAAAAAGAATAAAAAGAAAGAAAGAAAGAAAATAAGGAAGAAAAATAAAGAAAAGAAATATGAATAAAGTTATCAGAGATGCGCTGGTACATTTGGGGGGAAATTCCATCCGCTCCATAGGGGTTAAGTACATCCTAACGCCAACCTAACGACGTGCTACTAGCATACCTGGCGGATTTTGCTTGCTGAAGAGGTACACCATTTTGTGCATTAATGTTGACCATGTCCCCCAAATTTTGCATACTAGGCACGCGGCGTATGCACCGACGTCCATGATTTGTGCGGCTTCAACCGCTCCCTTGTAGTCCATGAGTATGGCAAAGAGCATGACCTTCAACCGCACGTGCTCGTTGGTGTACGAGTCCCAACACAAAAACCTTCGTCCCACAACACCACGAGCTCGTCCACGAGTTTACCATACAGCAATTGTGAGTTGGCAGGGTGTTGCCCTTCAATGATCCCGTACACCTCCATGTTCGCATACTTCGTGCGAAGCTCCGGAGGTAGGTTTAAGATTTGGAAGTATATAGGGAACACCCCCATTTTGTTCTGCCACAATGCTGCCCCATCGGCACTCAAGAGTATACTCACGTTCCTGGCTTCCTTGAAAAACTCGATGTGTCGCACGTTCTTCCGCTCCTGCCATTCCTTTCCATCTGATGGAAGATTCCAGCACAGGTGAACGTGTTAGTATATGGTTAAGATACAGTTAGCACGTCGTTAAGGCACTAGCGGCATCCTAACATCGACCTCAATAGAATACTCACCCCAGATTGTGCGCATCGATCCGTCTTCCGGTGGAACATGCCTCGAGTGGGCGAGCATCATCTCCGCCGTGTATGGATTCGCGTACACACGTCTCAGCAAATCGCCAACATTCCACCAAAAGAATGTTGATCGCGGTTTCTTGCCTTTCCCCGCGTCCACGTCTCCCGTCTCGCCCAATGCCTCCCACCGGGGCTCCTTGCACTTCGGGCACTCGTCGGCGGTGGCGTAATCTTCCTCGAAGAACACGCACCCCTTCACGCATAAGTCGACCCTATGCCAGGGGGCGTCGAACGCTTCGAACCGTTTCTAGGCGGCTTTGAAGTTCGTTGGAAAGTTGCCCAATTGATCTCCGAAATGTTCCGTGATAATGGCGAGGAGCTTGTCGAAAGAGTCTCGCGACATCTTGCCTTCGGCGTTCCATTCCAAGCAGTCGTCGATAAGGAGCTTGAAGGCGTTAATGGGTCGGCGCGGGCCTACCACGGGGACCGCGTCCATCTCCTGCGCGTGGTGGCCACCCTCCGAAACCGCAATTATAACACGACAACCGGGGTATGTAGTGCGCCCGTAACACATTAACAATAGCCTAATGGCGTGCTTTGAAAGGTATCATAAAGGCTTAATACCGCTCTACGTTTAACATATTGCGCACCTGCTGCTGGGCGGCCAATAACTTCGTCATCTCTTGGACCAACAACGACGTGGCCGCTTTTGCGTCTCGCATGTCTGGGTCTTCGTCTGCATCCGTTCCATGGTCGTCGCCTTTCATAGATCCAGCTTCGTCCCACGCTTCGCCACCCACTTCATCACCCTCCTCGTCGCATGGATCCCCCCCTCGTCGAAGTTCTCACCTTCGCAAGATGAGTAATCTTGGCTGTAGGAGCGGTCGTCGTCCGATACTCCCGGATCCATCTCCCGCATCGGGTTGGATTTGCACGTGGTGTAGGAGCGGTCGTCATCCACAAGCTCACAATCGTCCATTTGGGCCTTCGCAGGACTGTTGCACACCTATGATGCCGTTAGCATGTTAAACACTGTGTTACGACGTACTAACGACATCTTAACTGCACTCTAACGGCGTTTCCAGTACCGGAGGTTGTTCAGTTTTTTCACTCACCTTGCCGGAATGGCGCGGGTGTCATTCGATTTCACGTCATCGCCCAATGGCACGACATGACGCACATCCGGGTCTGGGACGTCTACCGCATCCGTGTAGGCCTGTCCGCGCCGTATCCTTTTGAACAAGCTTCGGTGACGAAAAAGGGTTGCTCGACAAACCCACACGGTCGTGCCATAGCACATGCCACAATCACATAACGCCAAGCCGTTTTTATACACCAACCCTCCGCGTTGAACCTCTGCCGCCCGTATTGCGCTTTCATGTGCGTCGTCTCGCATCTTCCACTCCAGTGTGGATTTGGTCTGGAAATAAACCAGTGGCTGATGATCTGAGCGTACAATGGTCTCAGGAGCTCCCAACAAGATGTGGCGAAAGAATCTGAAGCCTTCTACAATGGCAAATAGCTCGATCTCAGGAATAGGCCAACGTCTCTGTGTATCGGATAGAGTGACGCTGTGATAACCGCATGGCTTCATACCTTTTTCTTGATCCTGGAGTATTACTTGACCAACGTGTGTGCCTGATCCATCGACCTCCATAATAGATGGCAGTTTCTGATCTGGGAGCTGCAATACTGGAGCGTTACAGATGGCACTTTTGAGGTTATCAAATGCCTGCTGCTGCTCAGATTCCCAGACAAATTCTGCATTATCTTTAAGGAGACGATTGAGAGGTTCGGCAACTTTGGAGAACTTTGGTATGAATCTCCTAAATTGACCGACCATGCCCAAGAATGACCGAAGGGATGACTTGCCATCTTTAGCCATACGGCGTAGAGGCTGCTTTCCAACGGTGGGACCATAAGACACTGGAGGTTGAATTGCCATGACTGCTCGGATTCTGTCTTCGATGATGGATAGGCCTGCTTCAGAGATGTGATGTCCGATGAAGTCTATAGATCTGACGAACAATTCCGTCTTGGAAGGCCTGATGAAGAACTGATGATCTCTGCAACGCTGGAGGAATTGTCGAACATGCTTCACATGGCCGTCAAAGTCTGGACTGTATACGATAGTGTCGTCCATGAATATGACAAGAAACTGGTCAATGAAGTCAAAGAATGCTCGGTTACCTATACGAAGTGCCGTTGCAGGAGCATTGGTCAATCCGAAAGGCATGACTGTCCATTCATAAGAACCGTATCTAGTACGAATAGCAGTTTTATGAATGTCATCTGGATGAATGGGGATCTGGTGGAAGAACTGGTTGAAATCAAATCTGCTGAACCAGCGTGCTCCCCTCAGCTGCTCTAGTAGGGTGTGTGGTGGTAGTGGATACGTGTCCTTTATGGTGATGTTATTCAGGGCACGATAATCACAACACATCCTCCACTTCCCCCCTGGCTTAGGAGCGAAAATGATTGGGCACCCATATGGCGATGATGATGGACGAAGGATACCCAACTCGACATATTTTATGATTTGCCGTTTGAGCTCCTCCATCATGGGTGCTGGAATGGTGCGTACTGGCTGTGATGGTGGCTTATGTCCAGGTTCGATGTTGATTCTATGATATCCACCTTCAAACCGCTCTGGCCTATGACCAGCTGGAAGATCCTCCTGGAATACGTCTGAAAAGTCTTCTCTCACTTGATCACGTGCTGCTGTGACCTCGGGGTCTTCCATTGTGGTGTCTGAGTCTGCTGCTGCAAAGACCAATTCACCATCGACCTCGGAGAGGAAAAAGAGATATGCTACGGCTTCTTCAGCCGAACCACTGGATCGAATGCGACGGAGATGTTTTATCATAGTGGTGGCACTGACCAATTCCATTTCGGGAAGGCCATCTGAGTCTGAGTCTGGAGTCTGCTCAACTCTAGAAAGAACTGTACGAACACTGGAACCTGATGAGTGTGTCTTGGTGATCGTCATGTTCTTCGACTGAAAGTCTATCTGTGGGTTCCTTCTCTCCAACCAATCCTGTCCCAGGATGACTGTGAAGGGCCTCATATCAATAATATAGAGGTCTACTGAATCCTTATACTTACCCAGCGTGAATGTAACATTGGGAAGGTAGGATGTACAGGGTAATTGGCTTCCTCCAGCCAACCCCACTGAGAATGATGATGAGTCTAATGGTGATATACCGAGCTGAGAAGCAAATTGTCTGTCGATGAAAGATGATGTGGCTCCTGGATCTACCAAAATGTGAGTATTCTGTCCAAATACTTTCCCTTTGTACAACAGCAGCTTCTTTTGTGATTTCAGCTGTGCTGTCTGAGACTGCATCTGTGCGATGTGCTCTGAGGGATTATCTGTTTGCTGGAACTGCAATGTCAGACTGGATAGAACCTCTTCTGATATGCTCTCTACTTGGCCACTTGCTTCAGTGGCATCTGCAGGCTGATCTATCCCCTTTGGGGTGCTCTCATCACTGGTACCTGTGCAGTACCCTGAGAGTTTCCCTGAGGAGCTGGAGCTGAAGCTGGAACTGGAGTTGCAATTGGTAAACGATATTTGACACGAAGTGGGAACTCCTTCCGCGCGATCGCGAGGTCAGACAGGATGTCATCATCATTTCACCGGAAATTTCCGGCGAAATTCACATTCGCGTTTCGTCACGTGTGTCGCTCGCGGGATAACTGTTACATCGTACACCGAATTTTAAAGATTGTGTGTACATTCTGCAGTTTGCATGCAGTGTTGCATGCGGCTTTCACTCGACTTTAACTTGAATAAGCCGCCAGCAGTGCATTCCTGACCTCTTTCTCGACTTCCCTTACGTTTTTCTTCTCGTCGCTCAATGACAGGAGCCTCAGTAGATCCAGAAAAGTTCAGCGCTGCCTATAAGCAAAAACTAGCCAGCCGTATCCGACAGGGAACGGACGCGCATGGCTCCCCGCACCCAGACATGTGCTTCGCGTGCAGGTGGGGCATGCGCGGGGAGCCCAAGGCGTCGAACATCCGACGCTGTAGGACAAAGCATCCAGACGAGGACAACTGGTTCAACGTCCTCTTCCCGCCCGGCTCCCTTGTGGAGTACGGACGGGTTAAGAAGGGATCCGTTAATAACACCTTCGCCTGGTAAGCGCCTGTCCTATCTCATCCCTGTGTAGTTTTTCCGCGCATAACTATTGTTCAGATGCCTTTGTTTTTATGCGCAGGGTGCGTTCTAGAGATGCCGAGACGGGTCTGTACACCGTCGAAGAGGTGGACACCCAGCGCGTGTTCGACAGGGTGCCGTTGGAGTTTTACTTCAGCGGCAATCCTACAGTCGTGGACGGGTTCGTCCACTGTGGCAGCAGCGCCACGCAGCTGGAGTTGCGACAACTGGAGGGCGTGAGCCATCGGCGATTCCTCCCTGCAAGGCTGCACGCTGCTGCAGGTATGATCTTTACCTTTCGCGCATTCCTTCCACACGTTAGGCCCACGCAAACCTGTATCTCACACCACCCCCATCCTCCGCAGTTCAACAGGGCGCGGCAGCGGAGGGCGCGGTAGCGGAAAGCGCCCAGCCGGCGACTGGGAAACGGAAGCGCGCGGCGTCCGACCACAGCATCCCGAACGCCTGTCAGCGGCCTTCGCCTGCTGGTGCCTATTCCTCCTCCCCCCCTGCGTATTCATGTTTCAAACACACTATTCGATGAAAATGACATTATCATATGTCATTTTTGGATTTATATATATTTCAAAAAAATCAGGCTTTAGTGATATTTATGCGCGAAATAGGGATACATAAAGGCAACACGGTAGAAAAGTGCAGTATGCGTACAATGAAAACACCGAAATATGCATACATGTATCATTCTTTATTCAAATGTTTACGAATAGAGTTCTTTTCACCCTATACCGTCGAGGCAGCCCCGAGCGCAAATACGCAATTGGTTCTTTGGAACGCGCCTTTGACGTCTAGATCGGAAGTTAGCTCTAATTCTTCACGCGTTTCCGGGACACGCGCTTTGCGCGAAATTGACTTACAAGAGATAAAAAGCAGACTAGAATCAGAATTTTCAGAGACAAGTTTAGACTTGCTGAATGAAGACCCTCTTCGGTGCATTAACGGTGAAGTAAACAAGCAGATTGTAACGCGCAAACCGTACGAATCTGACATACGCAAGCAGAAATATACAGGCGTAATTAGTATCAAGCAGCGACGTTTGCAGGCTGACAGTATATCAATGGCAGAAACCATTAAGTGCAATTGCAAGTCGTACTGCTGTCTATCTTTCTCATCGGCAGACATTAAGTCCTTTCGCGAAAATATTTTCAGTATGTCGCAAAAAGATAGAAAGGAATACTTCATCAAAGACTTGCTAAAAAACAGCTCACGATCTGAAGACAAATTCGACTTCAAATACTTTTTGGGCAAGAAGCAGGTATGTTTATTTTTGAACTCGTTCATTAGCTAATGAACGGCCTCTGGCCAAAGCACGGCTCACACTTAGACACTTTGGCTGCGGGAACCGTTCATTAGCTAATGAACGGTCTCTGGCCAAACCTTCAAGGCCTTAATGTCATCATCTCGCAAGACCACACGTTTCCCCCTAGCCGATACCTCAACCGCAATTGCCCCGCGGCTCCCCATGGTCACGGCCGCCGGCATCCGGGTGGAGTGGTCTTCCGAAATGAAAGTGATTAACCCACGCACCAAATGCAACACCTTCACCCGCTTGATGCAGTTCATTATGGCTGGAACGGGTAGGGAGTTGCTCCTCGCTAGGCTTTTGATGTGACCGTTCAAGGACTCGAAGGCGTACATCCATACCTCCCGCATGGGACCATACTTCTCAAGTTGTTGGACGAAGTGAGAAAACATGTGAGTGTTAATCACACACCAAGCATACGCTGGCCCGGTCGCCTCCAACTCCTCGAAAAATGACTTGATTTCTTGTGCGAGTGGCTCCATATCCTGCACGTACGCAGCAATTCGTTAGGGCCCGTATGATGTACGAAGCATGTTAACGGCATCATAACATCATACTAACTATATCCTAACCGTTTACCTTAGGACGCACTTGTGTCGTCGTGATCTCCCGCACGATCGTGGTCATTTTACCCACTAGCTTGGCCAACAGGGAAGATATCTTATTTTGAGTTGGTACGGCCCCAAATCAAAATTTCCTTCGGCCCGCCTTCGGCCCGCCCGGTCCGGGCTAGATATCGGTTCGGCCCGCCTTCGGCCCGTCAGGTCATGATATTGAGATGGCTTCGCATGATTTTAAGGTTCGGCCCGATTTCGGCCCGGTCCATATTTCCCTCAAAATGTGTTTTTATCATATTCCCTTGTTTGCAGACATGCCCCCACATATGTTCGTCATGAGAAATACTAACCGTATAACAAATTTTGATAGCTCAAGATGTCGGGCTCGATGTCCTCTATAAGGATATCAAGATTACGGCTCGAATAGATAAGTACGGCTCGAGATATGACCATACTGGTAAATGGCCCGCCAGTTTACAGACATGCCCCCACATATGTTCGTTATGAGAAATACTAACCGTATAACAACGTTTGATAGCTCAAGATGTCGGGCTCGATGTCCTCTATAAGGATATCAAGATTACGGCTCGAATAGATAAGTAAGGCTCGAGATATGACCATACTTGTAAATGGCCCGCCAGTTTACAGACATGCCCCCACATATGCTCGTTATGAGAAATACTAATCGTATAACAACGTTTGATAGCTCAAAATGTCGGGCTCGATGTCCTCTACAAGGATATCAAGATTACGGCTCGAATAGATAAGTACGGCTCGAGATATGACCATATTGGCAAATACGCGTTAAACAAATCAAAGCCAACATATGCAACAAGTAAGTCTAGTAAATGTCAATAGTAAATGTCGGTTCAATCTCGCTGAGCCTGATATTTCGAAATACGTTCGGCCCCCAGTCGGTCCAGTCCCGTTCGATTCGGCCCGGCTAAATTGAGGTGGGCATCCAACGATTTGTACGATCGGCCCGATGTCGGCCCAATCGGCCAGCACCATTTTGGGTCATTTCCAGGGTGAATGCGGTTCGGCCCCAATACGATTTCTCCATCGGCCCCATGTCGGCCCGGACCTCTTTTTGGCGACTGAGTTCGGCCCGGGGCCGGCCAATCGCGGTAAGATATCTTCCCTGTTGGCCAATCGATTGGCGGGCTGCCCTTCATCTCGTGGCCAAGCGCAGACTGTCGACAAGATACTGTTTTGCACGAGCTTCAAGCCGTCGTGAGCCCGAATGTGCTTGGCGGCTTTCTTATCGGCGGTAGTTTGCAACAATCGTTTGTGGCCACGCCCCCATCTTTCCACCGCCCTTATGCTCTTCAAGATGAAACTGCGCGCTGTCTCCAAGCTTCGCTTCGTGGTAGACCTTCTGTCAGGGCGGGGTGGAATCGCGAAAGGTCCGTGATTCATCTTGTACATCAATACCTCCTTACCTGCGTCACATTATTTGAACTGAGTATGCCGCTAGTACCCCTTCGTGACACCGATAACACGTGGTTAATACACTATCGGCACGTTATGCACATCCTAACACGTGCATATTTGCCTACCTTGAGCATTCTTCACCTTGGTTGTGGCATGCCACGTGGGATGGACACCGTCCGCTTTCGCTTGCTGGCGGAGGGCGTCGTTGAAGTCGACCCCGAGCAAGGTTGCAGCGATTCTGTTCACCAGGTTCATGATGTCATGCATGCCATCTAGGATGATATCACGGTAGATCTTGAAGTAAACCAACCGAGTAAAAACGCTCGAGAACTTGACGCCCGTATTCCGCATGCTCTCCTCCAAGGTCGCTCCCGAAAGTTCGGGGTCTCCGCTATCTCGCAGATCTTCATGCATTGCGGCATGACGCTTGTACTCGGCGTCCGTGCGCAACGGTGGAGTGCCTAGACCGAAGAGAAAACAAAGTAATCAGCAAACACTCATTTACACCACATGCATTATACGGTTAGCACGCCTTTAGGCTTTTAAGTACATCCTAACGCCAACCTAACGACGTGCTACTAGCATACCTGGCGGATTTTGCTTGCTGAAGAGGTACACCATTTTGTGCATTAATGTTGACCATGTCCCCCAAATTTTGCATACTAGGCACGCGGCGTATGCACCGACGTCCATGATTTGTGCGGCTTCAACCGCTCCCTTGTAGTCCATGAGTATGGCAAAGAGCATGACCTTCAACCGCACGTGCTCGTTGGTGTACGAGTCCCAACACAAAAAACCTTCGTCCCACAACACCACGAGCTCGTCCACGAGTTTACCATACAGCAATTGTGAGTTGGCAGGGTGTTGCCCTTCAATGATCCCGTACACCTCCATGTTCGCATACTTCGTGCGAAGCTCCGGAGGTAGGTTTAAGATTTGGAAGTATATAGGGAACACCCCCATTTTGTTCTGCCACAATGCTGCCCCATCGGCACTCAAGAGTATACTCACGTTCCTGGCTTCCTTGAAAAACTCGATGTGTCGCACGTTCTTCCGCTCCTGCCATTCCTTTCCATCTGATGGAAGATTCCAGCACAGGTGAACGTGTTAGTATATGGTTAAGATACAGTTAGCACGTCGTTAAGGCACTAGCGGCATCCTAACATCGACCTCAATAGAATACTCACCCCAGATTGTGCGCATCGATCCGTCTTCCGGTGGAACATGCCTCGAGTGGGCGAGCATCATCTCCGCCGTGTATGGATTCGCGTACACACGTCTCAGCAAATCGCCAACATTCCACCAAAAGAATGTTGATCGCGGTTTCTTGCCTTTCCCCGCGTCCACGTCTCCCGTCTCGCCCAATGCCTCCCACCGGGGCTCCTTGCACTTCGGGCACTCGTCGGCGGTGGCGTAATCTTCCTCGAAGAACACGCACCCCTTCACGCATAAGTCGACCCTATGCCAGGGGGCGTCGAACGCTTCGAACCGTTTCCAGGCGGCTTTGAAGTTCGTTGGAAAGTTGCCCAATTGATCTCCGAAATGTTCCGTGATAATGGCGAGGAGCTTGTCGAAAGAGTCTCGCGACATCTTGCCTTCGGCGTTCCATTCCAAGCAGTCGATAAGGAGCTTGAAGGCGTTAATGGGTCGGCGCGGGCCTACCACGGGGACCGCGTCCATCTCCTGCGCGTGGTGGCCACCCTCCGAAACCGCAATTATAACACGACAACCGGGGTATGTAGTGCGCCCGTAACACATTAACAATAGCCTAATGGCGTGCTTTGAAAGGTATCATAAAGGCTTAATACCGCTCTACGTTTAACATATTGCGCACCTGCTGCTGGGCGGCCAATAACTTCGTCATCTCTTGGACCAACAACGACGTGGCCGCTTTTGCGTCTCGCATGTCTGGGTCTTCGTCTGCATCCGTTCCATGGTCGTCGCCTTTCATAGATCCAGCTTCGTCCCACGCTTCGCCACCCACTTCATCACCCTCCTCGTCGCATGGATCCCCCCCCTCGTCGAAGTTCTCACCTTCGCAAGATGAGTAATCTTGGCTGTAGGAGCGGTCGTCGTCCGATACTCCCGGATCCATCTCCCGCATCGGGTTGGATTTGCACGTGGTGTAGGAGCGGTCGTCATCCACAAGCTCACAATCGTCCATTTGGGCCTTCGCAGGACTGTTGCACACCTATGATGCCGTTAGCATGTTAAACACTGTGTTACGACGTACTAACGACATCTTAACTGCACTCTAACGGCGTTTCCAGTACCGGAGGTTGTTCAGTTTTTTCACTCACCTTGCCGGAATGGCGCGGGTGTCATTCGATTTCACGTCATCGCCCAATGGCACGACATGACGCACATCCGGGTCTGGGACGTCTACCGCATCCGTGTAGGCCTGTCCGCGCCGTATCCTTTTGAACAAGCTTCGGTGACGAAAAAGGGTTGCTCGACAAACCCACACGGTCGTGCCATAGCACATGCCACAATCACATAACGCCAAGCCGTTTTTATACACCAACCCTCCGCGTTGAACCTCTGCCGCCCGTATTGCGCTTTCATGTGCGTCGTCTCGCATCTTCCACTCCAGTGTGGATTTGGTCTGGAAATAAACCAGTGGCTGATGATCTGAGCGTACAATGGTCTCAGGAGCTCCCAACAAGATGTGGCGAAAGAATCTGAAGCCTTCTACAATGGCAAATAGCTCGATCTCAGGAATAGGCCAACGTCTCTGTGTATCGGATAGAGTGACGCTGTGATAACCGCATGGCTTCAAGTGCAGTATGCGTACAATGAAAACACCGAAATATGCATACATGTATCATTCTTTATTCAAATGTTTACGAATAGAGTTCTTTTCACCCTATACCGTCGAGGCAGCCCCGAGCGCAAATACGCAATTGGTTCTTTGGAACGCGCCTTTGAAACACGCTATTCGATGAAATTGACATTAGGGTAGATAATTGACATTAGCTGTTTTTTGCGATATTTAGAAAATATATGTGCTGAAAAAGTTAATGTTGAAAATAATTTTGCTCGCAGGCCTCCGCAACGGTAAAATTACAAGACACGTAGGAAAATGTTTCCAAGACACGGTGATGCATGCAATTTATTTTCTGTGCTGTAAATGGTAGCGAGCATGACATACAAAAGAAATGAGCAATTGCCATATCAGATTTCTCTAATAATCGTATTTACATTATGTACATCTATTTCGTGCGTCTTAGTCGGCTGATTCTATTCACATTTCAACATCGCTACCGTCGTCTAGCTCATTTTCCTCGTTTTCGCTATTGTCTTCATCGCCTACTGTTTCTTCCACTTGCCCGTTATCAATTCGTCTTTTCTTGGCTCTTTGCGCCAGCAGTGCGACTATAAGTTGCCCATACTGCTCATATGGGATACAACCTTTTGCTTCGTTAGCTGCGATGTTCCACGCTAGCAATATCTCTGCACTTTTGAAGGGCTCAGTTGACGGCGTATCGGATGCGTTCTCCCAGAAGGCTCCCGCTTTCGCTGCCAACACCTTTCCGAGTCTTCGCTCCTTAGTGTCCGTGTATGTCTTCACTTTCAGGTACTTGTACTTCAACTCCTTCGCGTAGACAATCCGTGCATGCACTCGGACAAGCATCAGGGGTCCGACCATTCTTTGCCGTTGAGCTTGACACGGAATTGGCATACATCGTTGGCCTTCACGCCCGTGATTTCTCCGAAGCAAACGGCGTAGCTGTTTACGGTCATCTGATCGAACGAAACCTCCCATACCGGGTTGGCCACGTACGCTTCTGCTTTTCTAGCAGCCCGATTCACCGCCTTACGTTTGCCCGTGTACACGGCAATCGGTGCACGTTCTACGCGTTCTTGAATTCGGGCTGGAATTTCTGCTGCTGCTGGCATCTGAGCTTCGGCGCGTCTGAGAGGAGCTTCCAGGGCATGCACCAAAGGGGCATTCAGACGTGCGTGCAATTTGCTCGGCAAAACGAACGGGACATTGGGCTCCTCGAAAATGCCCTCCTCGGTCAGCTTTCGTTGCTTCCTCAACAGCTCCGCCCACCACGCCTCGTGGGTAGGTGTAAACGTCGTACTCAAAATGGTCCGCATCCCGTCCACCAGATCCTCGAGCTTCGTAAGCCCTTCTTCGGAGAAGGCTTTCGGTTTGACAAAATCAGGCAGGTTCTCGGGCATAGAGTTCAACACCTTGAGGCCCTCCTCTGGTAGCCACTTCTTGTCGGTGGAATACATCTTGTATTGCACGACCACTTCGCCGGCCTCGTTCTTGAACGCTTTGAAGGTCTGCTGCGTGGAGATGCCACAGACGTTCTCGTAGCGACCACCGAACCAGGTCTTCAAATCGTGCACTTTCGCCACCGCGGTCGTGAAGATGCCATCCGAGAAACACTCCTTTGCGATTTCCATCATTTCGTCAAGGGTCATCGCAAGCTTGCGTTTTAAGCGCACAGAAAAACGCGAGAACATCTGGTCGATGTTCTCGTGGGTGTGGCCGACGATTAGGAAGTTCACCTTCACCTTCTTGAACGCGCCAGACATAACCAACCAAGAGATATACGCCAAAAGCATAATGCTCTTGTTGGTGCCCACGTTGTCAAGCTGGACGTATAACACTTCCGGCATCGGGTACGGTTCCTCGCCATCCCCTTTACGACGGTGCTCTTGAATTCGAGTGACGTCACGATGCAGCACGTTCAACAGGAAGTTGGCGTCGTCACCGTAATTCGCGTAGTTGAAGTCCATAAACCGGCCAACGTTTTCGATGATGCTACCCATATTGTGCACGTCCAAGAAGTCCTTTCGGTCCAGATATGATGGCATGCGCCTGAAATGCGGCAGGCGCGTCGTCCATTGGGTCATCCCGTCAATGATGACAGAGGAATATTTCCACCACGTCTTGTTTTCCTTGATGCTCTTAGTCATGTTGGATTTTCGGCCGTGTTTGTAGAACTTCTCACGTTCGGCACGCGCTTGGTTAAGGTGCACCTCTCGCATTTTGTCGTATTGACCTGAGAAAAAAAAAACGTTTTAATATACAAACTTCTAAAACAACGTAAAACGAATGCAAATACTATATTTTTCAGAATTTAGCTTACCGTGCTGGGATTTAGGTGTGCCCTCCTTCAAGAGTTTGATCGAAGCACATGCACTGCACTGCGAAAAACGCTTGCACTTCGGAACTTTGAGCCAAGATTTGAACTCGTCTTTCCAGATTTCGTAGAAGTACGGCAAGGAGACTTCCTTGGATTTGCGGTCGTGAATAGATAAGGAATCGAGATAATCATCCCAAATCTCTTCTCTTGTCTTCCCCGACGGGAGATGCGTCTCAGGTTTATGTGGCTGGGGTTCACCCTGTTCTTCCGCATATTTCTTCACGAAGGCGACGACATTTGATTTTTTGTTGGACAAACGCCGATTTGCCTCGCTGCCCGTCAGCCCGTGAATGAAATTTGTTCTTCCAGAGAGAACACGCTCGCGTACGTCGCAGAAATAGCCTTGGCTTATTTTGTAAACCTTCTGGTAGAAGGCCGAGCACACCTGTAAATATACAAGCAAAGTGAATTCTATAACAAAGTAAGAAAACCTGCTCATTAGCTTAATGAGCAGTTTTGGCAAAATTTCAGGAATATGCACAAACATTTATACTTCAAGAGAATTCTATAAAAAAGAAGAAAACCTGCTCATTAGCTTAATGAGCAGTTTTGGCAAAATTTCAGGAATATGCACAAACATTTATACACCAAGGGAATTTTATTAAAAAGAAGAAAACCTGCTCATTAGCTTAATGAGCAGTTTTGGCAAAATTTCAGGAATATGCACAAACATTTATACTTCAAGAGAATTCTATAAAAAAGA
>LGRX02007126.1:0-16153 GCA_001247695.2 Cymbomonas tetramitiformis | reverse complement strand
GAGTTTTCCTTTTAGCTCTCTGCTGCCCGAGTCCTCGTCTGGTATCATGGGTTTGACGTTTATTGTCTCGTTATTATCCCACGCTTCCGTGAGGGTTCCCGTAGTACAGGCTTGTTTGGCTGCCTCGTCGGCTTTTTCGTTCCCCACAATTCCCGTGTGTGCCTTGACTTTTAGCAGCGAGACAGTGTGCCCTGCCGCTACTAATGCCTCAATGTTGACCAGTATGGCATACAGGAGGTCCCTTTGCTGGTGGTGCTCCATGTTGTGGGGTTTCGTTCTCATGCTCTCTAGTTGTCTAATGGAGTTGGCACTGTCCGTGCAAATGGTGAGTGCGTTGCCACTTGGTGGTGGCGGGAGAGTCACCGCTTTTTGTATGGCGAGAAGTTCGGCTCTGTTCACCTCTTGGTCTTCGCCTTCCCATCGAATCATGTGGGCTTCCCCTTCCCCGGACCTGGGGTCCCATACCGCGGCTCCCGAGGCCCATTCTTTGCCTCCTTCTTCTGTTTCTATCTCTCTTTTGCTCCCGTCCGTGTAAAGGTACGAGGTTGCTTTGTGTGCCCTTTGAGGGGAGGGGTACGTCAATTGGGTTGGTGCGTCTCTCGGGGCTCGGTTCCTGGGGTCCTCTGTTTGGTCTCTTGTCAATTCCCATCTCCTTCCTTGGGCTCCCGGTTCGTGTTCGGGCCAGAAGTCGGTGGGGTATCTGACAACTTTTGACCTCGCTACTTTGTCCCATATCATTTGGGCGTCATTTTGTCTTGTAAGCCTGGTGTGTAAGGTGTTCGCTTCCACCACCTGTTGTACTGTGGGGGGGTGTATGTTCCATTTACCTCCCCTGCTTCCGGGGAGGAGTTCCCATTTGGCTGGTCCTTCTTCCACGTGGAGGTGGCTGTCCTCCCACCAAGTGTCCACTTCTGCCTGTACGTTGCAGCACTGGGGGCATAGGTCGTTCCGCAAGTGTGGCCCTGTGCTGCACATTTTCCCCATCGCGTCCGTCATGTCCTTTGTCTTGACTTCCGGGAGTTCGTATCGCTGCCATGGTCTTGTGTCCACCATACAGTCCACGTTGGGGGTGCGTCCTTCCCGGTTTGGTTCATTCACATCGTGTAGGTTTGCCTCCCTCATCGGCTGCTTGACAGCTGAGGTGGTGCGGACCTTGCTTTGCGGGCAGGTTGTGAGTGCCCTCCTTATACAGTCTGCAGCAGCGTCTGGGTCCCCGCAGTGTGCTTGCCATCCCTGTTTGTTGGCCACTATCAGCACCCTGAGGATCCAGTTGCATTGTTTCGCTTGTTGGTGGGTGGCACCCATCCAGTGGTCAGGGGGTAGAAATGTGAACTTGCCTTGTGGTATTTCCAATAGTTCGTGTATTAGGTGCCCTGCATGTGCATTGTACAGCTTTCTGTACGGGGTTTTCTCATATGTCGGGTACACCCCGACCCCGAACACCGGTTCTTGTGTGGTGGTGGCCGCTATGGCAAAATCCAGTGCCTTTTTGAGGTCCTGTGGCGTGTATTCTGGGTTGAACTGGTAGGCTCCCAGTTTCATCCAATTTGCTGTCCAGGCCGAGCCTCTGGCCCCGAACACCTTGTCTCTGTCATACTTGGCGTAGTACGTTGTGGTGTTGTGGTGGACATTGAGGGGCGAGGCGAATAGTTCGGTGGTAATTCCGAATGCTTGTTGTAGTGCCCTTTGCATCTGGGCAGGGAATGTCCAATGGTTTTGCAGGTTCTTTTTTCGTTCCTCCTTTTCCTCTTTGCTTGAGTATCTTATGAGGAGGTGCCCTATTTCCTCTTCAAACGTGGAGACATGTATTTTATGGTCCTCCCACATTTCAGTGCGTAGTGTGCGCTGGTGTGGGGTTTGGTGGTCCGTGGTACCCACTGCCTGGGTGTACCTTTCGTGTAGTCTGAGAAGCTTTTCTTTCGTGAGGGTGCCTATGTATTTCCCATTCCTGTGGTAGCTGTGGGCGAGTTCCCCCTCCAGCCGTATCTGGCAGTGGTGCCCGCTGTTGTCCACAATGTCTTGTTCTGGGTTGGTTTCTGTCGGGTCCAGTATTAGGTTCTCTGCATGTAGTGTGGGCCAGGCCTGTCCCAGGTGCGGCCTTCCGGACAGTATTTCTCTGAGGCCTGTGGGGTGGGTCACCTGGGAGCCCCTTGCTCGCAGTCTTCTTTTCAGGGTTAGGAAGGTGGTCGCGCTTTGGCCCCTTCGTTTGGCTAGTTTCAGGTAGTCCGTTATGGTTTCTCTTGTACTCCACGAGTAGGAGTCATCCCCCTCTGAGTGTCTCCACTGAGTTCTGTACTGTGTCATCAGGGAGAGTGGGTCTGTTGGGTCAACGAGCAGGGTCCTTATTGCCACAATCTCTTTCGGCTTGTCTATCATCCGGCCTTTCTCGAGGCCTGTCTCAAGTTTTTCGGCCATGGGGTCTATTTCATCTATCCATTTAGTTTGTGAGCGTGTGTAGAGGGGCTGAAGTTCTTCCTCTTCCCCCTCCTGTGCTGGGCCGGTATTCTCCGTTTCGTTAATCCTTGTGAGCGGGTGCAGGGAGAGTTGCCTGTGAATCTCTTCCCTGGGGACCTGCCTTGCTTCCCATTCGGTCATTTTTGCCCTCAGCTGTTCCGAGTTGAGGAGTGGGAGGTTAGTTCGCACTGCGTGGGAGTCCAGCGGCCCTTCCCTGGGCATGCTCCTGTATTGTTGCTTCAGCTGTCTGTTTGTGAGATTGTCGTAAAAGTCCCCCGGCTTCGCTATGTCCCTCGGTTGGGCTTCGCATAGGTATGGGTATAAGTGTGCTAGGCCTTTTGCTATGGCACTGCGGTCTGTGTTGAGGGTTGCATCTGTGCATTGTTCCCTGACGTTCACCTGGCTAATCGCATGTTGGCCATCTCGGGTAGTGAGGAGTGCTAGGTCCGGGAAATGTGCAAAAAGTTTGAGGCACGTTGTGAAGTTTATCGCCGTTGGCGTGTCCTTGGGTATTGTGAGCCTGGCAGTTTGGTCTGTGCACATCGCCTGCCAGTCTGGTGGCATCGGTATATCCCCATCAATTATTTTGCCTGCTTTCGTTTTTCTTGTTGTTCCCTCCATTTCTTTATCGGACTTCCTTCTGGTCGCCCCTTTTAGCTGTTCCATTATCTTTGGTATTGGGGTCTGGAGTTGTCTGAGCATTCCTTCAGTCCCCTGGGGCGTAATGTTGTATCTGAGTAGGGCATTGAGTTTTCTCAGTGTGTTGTGTTTTGTCTGGTGCCCCCCCCAGAGTTTGTCGAGGTCTGTACAGTTCCTGCGTGTGGTGCTGTGGTATTCTACCAGTCCTCTAGTGGACCTGCTGACATGGGACATTCTGAGTCTCGACTTTAGGTTTATTTGCCTCCAAGCCGGGCCCCTTACCGTCCCCTTGTCTTCTTCGCTGTGCATGGCCTCCAGTAGTCCGCTCCAAATCGACTGGGCGTAGACTGCCTGGAGTGGCACCATTCCCAAGCCGTACTTTTCCTTTTCCTGTGTGGTGAAAATGTTTGGCGTTCCGTTGCGGGGCAGGCCTTGTATATTTTTTGTGGCCCCCCCTATTATTTTGTTGAATTCGTCTATTTCGCCCGCTGTGTACAGCCCTAGGTGCAATCCATATCTGAATTTCCCCAGTATTGCGGAGTGAAGGGAGTATTCCTTTTGGTCAGGTGTCAGAGGGGAGCGCAGTAGAGCTTGTATTCTGTGGTTCATCTCTTCCTTAGCGGCCTCTTTTTCCTTGTCCCACCTGCCTGTGAATGCAAGTAGTACTCCCAGGTATTTGTACGTGTCGTCTGGCTTGAGTACTTTGAAGTGGCTTAGCTTGCCGTCCAGTCCCAGCATTTTGAGGTCTTTGTGGAGTTGTTCAGGTATGGAGACCCCATTTTTTATGCCGGTTATGGCTGACTTGGTGAGGTTAATTCGGAGTTCGCTCCACTGTGAGAATGCCTGCAGTTTGTGTAGCTGAGCTCTCATGTGGTGAATCGTAGGGCACAGTATGAGTAGGTCGTCGACGAACGCCCCTGCAGTCGTCCTGAGGGGGCCCAGCCTTTCTTGTTCTGCTGCATACTTGTGTTGGTACCCGTGCTCTCCCACCTCTAGCCATCTTAGCAACGGTTCCTGGTATATTATGAAAAGGAGGGGGCTCATGCTGTCTCCCTGGAGGAGTCCTCTTTGCACCTGTACAGTTTTGTGTGAGGTTTCCCCTCCTACTCGGGTGTTCATGGACATTGTGTCGTGGCTATGTGTACCCAGGACATCCCGCACCACCTGTGTGAGTTCGTCGGGTATTCCAAGGTATTGCATCGTATGGAGTAGTTTGTTGTGGTCCACTGAGCCGTACGCGTTTTCGAAGTCTACATACAGGCCATGCAGTTCTCTTCCTGAGACATTTGCATCCTCAATCGCATTGGTTACTCTGGTGAGTTGTCGAAGTGTGTTCCTTTTTTCCCTTGAGCCTTCCTGCGCCTGGGCTAGTATTCCCTGCGTTTCGCAGAACGTGGAGAGCATGTTTGCTATCTGCGAGGTGTATAGTTTGAATACCCCTTCAAGCAGGGCTATGGGTCGGTAATTTTGCTGTAAGGTGACATCCCCTTTCTTGTGGTGGAAGCAGAATGTCCCTTTTTTCCAGGTGAGAGGGACATGCTTGCTGTTCCACATTTCCAACATGAGTGCGTGTAGTGCATCATGGAAGTCCTCTGGCATGTACTTAAGAATTTCGTTCGGGGTCCTGGTGGGGACAATCTTCAATTCTGGTAACATGCGTAGATCGCCAGAACTTATCAGAATCTAAAGATACTGTCTGTGCCTGAGGAAAGCATTCTGAGAAGGATCTTTGAACTGAGCCAGTGCCACTGAAGAGTACCAGTATTCTGATAGGTTTTACTGGAGCTGGCGATAACTCAGTCACATACGCCACTTCTCCAGAATCGGTAAAGTGTTGTTCTTCCCATGGAAGACACGCACTCGCAGAACTATTAGACATACCCCAGAACTGCGCTGATAATTGCTGCACTAATGTCCCACCGTCCGCTGTCATTATTGACGCAGCATGTTGGTGCCGTCGATGTTCCCTTCTCCTCGCAGCTGAATCCCTGACCTGCTGTTCCATTGCTAGGCGTCTCTCTTCAAAATCCCGCAACTGTTGTAATGGGGCACCGCGCTCTAACTTATCACGCGTTCTCCACTGGTCATGGGCTTTAGAGAACCCGGTCCATCGCACCTTCCATTCCTCTATTTCTTTGCCCCTGCTCACGCGTACGCGTCGGCTCAAGATTTTCTCTACATGAGCCTCCTTCTGTCCGTCCACCATCACTGCTTCAGGTGTCACTGTCTGCTGTCGCAGAGCGAAAGTGTCCTCTCCACCTGTGTAGGGTTTCAATCTGTGCTGCGCGAACACGTCATGCACTCTCCAATGTGGGGGCAACTTCAGTCTATACGCCACTGGTGCCCCTCTGTCTGCCTCAGGCATCTCCGCCTGCAGATCGCTGTAAAAGCGTTCCGTAACTGCAACTGGACCATGCCACCGCTTGCTCAGCTTGCGGCACAAGGCTCTGTCCATCAACTTCTCTGTAAGATGTTTAGCCTCAATCCAGACCAAGTCACCTACCGCATACTCCCGCTGCGTGTGTCGCTGATCAAAAGCGTCTCGTTGCCTGCGTTGTGCTAGCTCAAGTTTGCTGCGTGCGTCCCGCAACTGCGACGAAAATCTCGACGCCCATTCATGTGCAGTCCCCACCCCTCCTTTTCGTTGCCCGCTGTGCAATTGAGCGGCCTCCAAGAAGATGTCAAGCTGCGACATGGGCGACACACCACAACATAATTCAAATGGAGTGAAGCCTGTAACATCATTACGCGAATCGTTGATTGCGAACTCTACGTTTGTAGCGTATAAGTCCCAGGACTCCGGATTGTCCTCCACAAACGATCTCAACATGTCCTCCACCACCCTGTTAGTGTGCTCCGCTTGACCATCAGAGCGAGGGTTGTAGGGCGTAGTCATCGCCACTTTCACACCCATTAATCTCATCAACTCCTTCCAGAAGGTATCCTGAAAGCGTGGATCACGGTCACTGACTATTTTCATCGGAGCTCCATGTTGTCTCCACACCGTGTCAAAGTAGATACGTGCCACTGTAGCAGCAGAGCTGTCCCCAAAATTCATAGGAACCACATGTACCATTTTAGACAGTTTGCATGTAAATGCTACAAATGCGTCATTGCCCTGCTCAGTCAAGGGTAGGCCTGTGACGAAGTCCACTCCCACATCCTGCCATACCCGAGTTGGAATAGAATGCGGGTTCAGCAATCCATCTGGGAAAGATGATCTGGGCTTCAC
Organism: Cymbomonas tetramitiformis; assembly: GCA_001247695.2. Classification (NCBI taxonomy): domain Eukaryota; kingdom Viridiplantae; phylum Chlorophyta; class Pyramimonadophyceae; order Pyramimonadales; family Pyramimonadaceae; genus Cymbomonas; species Cymbomonas tetramitiformis. The sequence goes on along the minus strand of LGRX02007126.1, from coordinate 9,828 downwards.
CGCCTGACAAACTGAACAGGAGGCAACCCATTCTCCCACATCTTGGTGTGCATTCCTCCACCAGAACCTTCGCAGAACACGCTCCAGCGTTTTATCTCGGCCAGTATGGCCAGCTGTCGCTGACTCATGCGCTTCGCGCATAATAATCTCTCTCAGCGGAGAGTCCTCTCCCAGCACCAACTGAAATCTTCCCGATGCAGTTCTCCACAGTACTTCACCCACCAGACAGAACTCTTTGGTGCGGCTGTGAGGAGCACACTTTACCTTAGTGCGTAGCTCATTGAGAGGTCCATCTCTAGTATATTCGGACTTCAAGGCTTCCAAGAAAGCAGCATCAGACGCTTCTTCCTGAGAGTCACGCAATTTGGCTGCTTTGCCTGCGTGTATTATGGGTACTCGTCCTCTTGGTTGACGTACTCTTTGTACTCGCTGCTTCGATGGAGGCGCATACACTACCAGCATAGGCTGCTGTAAATCGACTAATTTCCCATTGGAACCCTCCATCAATTGTACTGGTTCACCTTGCGCATCATGCGTGGGGATCACCTCCTCAATACGCATTCCTGCTCGCCTGAACAGGGATCTCCACTGCGGCATTCTGGACTGAATATCAGGCAGTAGAAACACAGCAGAAGTGTTCTCGGGGTCACATCGCCACTCCTGCACGTACTTACGCAGCAAGGCCTCCACTGTCAAGTGTTTGTCTGAGAACGAGGGTTCGCACCACACATGCATCCCTCTCCACTTCTCCTGTAAGCAGTTGTGCCAGAACCGCTTTACACGCCGATTGTTGCCATGCTCATCGCAACAGGCGTCGACGTCGAAGTTGCCATATTTAGCCTGAATACGGTCAAACACGTCCTGCCGCACTCGCATACCGCGCCAGCCAACTGCCTGGAACCGTACAGACTTCTTTGGCTGCCTCTGTGATGGCAGTGGAGCTTCTGCAGACTGTTCCTGCACTTCTGAGCACTGGTCTTCCTTCACATCCCCTTTCAGGGCAGAAGGCACAGAACGCCTGTTCTGCGGTTCACCCTGCTTGGTCACTTTGGTGTTCACATCGCCTCGTTCTGAGGCGGCATCCCGCAAAGAAGTTTCTACATCCTCCTTCACTCGCAACACTTGGGAGCGGGGACTCCTCCTCAATGTGCGTTCCAGTCCACCCGACTTCTGCTGAGTCGTCTGAGTGTCCTCGGTGCGAATGCTGACCTCCGCGACTTTATCTGATACCCCCTTCACTTTAGAAGTGATGCGCTTGTCCAGCGTCTTGGATCTCAGATACTTCCCCCGACTTTTAAAGGCCAGGGTAGCCTCCATAGCTTTCTCCGCTATCTGTAAAGTGTCCACCGCGTGAAGATAAGCCTGCTGCTCTGCATGCCATGCAGGATAGCTCTTCGAGGGCCCCTCTTCGAAGATGTGGGAGGTGTCCATCGCAGCGAGCGAAGTCTTGGGTAAATCGGATTTGTCGTCCAATACCCCCGCCTCCTTCAACCCGTCTCGTGGCGACTTGACCACATAGTCAGGTCGGCGAGACAAGGCGTCAGGTACCAGCAACAGAGCCCCCTTCACATATTCCATACGGGGAACACCCACCTCCACCAAGTCCATGTACCATCTCGCCTGTCGCCTAGATAGCTCACGCCCCGGCTCCATTAACCACTCTAATGGGCGGTGATCACCTTGAAGCTTGAACTCTGTAAAAATCAAATAATGCCTCCACGTCACTGTACAGCAATGATGTAGAGCACCCAGTTCTCGCTCTCCAGTATGGTAATTCTGCTCTGCCGCTGAAAATTGTCGGCTCTCATATGCAATCACCTTCAGGCCATTCCCACAGTCTTGCATAAGGACCCCGCCTAGCGCCACTCCGCTAGCGTCCGTCTGCACCAGAAAAGGAGCAGATCCATCAGCTGCCGCCTTCATATTTGGCAATGCCAGAATGGGCGCCTTAACCAGAGCAGCTTTCAACTCCTCAAAGGCCCACTGCTGCTCCGGTCCCCATGTCCAGGGTACATCCGTCTTGGTCAGCTTGGTCAAGGGCTGCGCTATCTCAGAGAAGCAGTGGATGAAACGCCTATAATATCCCGCCAGTCCCAAGAACTGCCGCACGTGGGTAACATTCTCCAGCGCAGGCCAATCGCGCACTGCCGCCACCTTATCATGTTGAGGTTGGCACCCTTCCTTCGACAGAGTGTGACCAAGGAACTTGATAGAAGACTTCAACATTTGTGCCTTAGACTTCTTCAAGTATACACCCTTCTCGCGGCATGTTAACAGAAATGTGCGTACCGCAGAGTAGTGCTCCTCCACGGTCCCACTGGTGTAAACACACACATCGTCAATAAAAATTCTGACGAAGGGTAAATGTCCCAACGCTCGCTGCATTCGCCGTTGATATTGTGACGGGGAGTTCTGCAAGCCTTGAGGCATTACCAACCACTCGTAGGCTCCCATCTGAGTAGTAAACGCTGTCTTCTCCACGTCCTCAGGTGCCATAGGTACTTGCCAGAACCCGTCTACAGCGTCGAAGGTGGAGAAATGGGTAGCTCCCTGCATCTCGTCAAACATCATTTGAATATCAGGTAGAGGATACCGGTCTCGAATTGTTTGTGAATTCAGTTGCCTGAAATCACACACCAGCCTAAGGATATGGGGCTGTCCTGGCTTGGGTACCATTAAACAAGGAGCCGCATACGGACTCGAAGAGGGTCGTATATATCCTTTCTCCACCAGTTGTTCAATGCGTTCTCGTAGTTGACGCAACTCCTCCACAGACATCTTGTAAGGTCTTCTACAGGGAGGTCCTCCTTCTCTGTCCGGCTTGAGGTTAATCTTCGCCTGATCTTCGTCAAGGGAGGCAAGAAGGGTAGTGGCCTCACCAATCACACGAGCGAACTCCTCGAGGAAGTCCGAAACGTCACTCTGCTCGTTACCTGTGTAGGCCAACCCGAGAGGCGTGTGCGTCGGGATAGGTGCAACCTTTGGGCGGTTGGGAGGGCCATTCGGGTTCGCACACCACCACACCTCCAGAACGTGGGTGTAAACCTCTTCGATGCCCACTTTCGCCAGTTCAGTGTCCAGGCGAAGTGGGGTAATTGCCTCTTTGTAGAACTCGGCGTCCAGTGCCGCCAGTAGTTGCCTCTTGGCGGCTTCGTCGTCCAGGGGACCGGCTCCGCTAGCCGCGATAGCCTTCAAACATTCGTCAAACTGTGCGACTAAGGGTTCAGGATCATCAGACGATCCAAAAGAAATGCTTAAGAGCTCTTCGTGGTGGCGGAGCGGCCGATGTCCAGGCGGCAAGAGCCGCTTGGTGATCTCCAGGAGAGCTCGCTTACCGTCACGCGGCGAAATCCGGGCCGAAGCGTCAACCCACCTTCGAGCTGGAGAGTGGGGAGTCGTCAAGGATACCAAAGCACGAAGCAAAATGTCGTTGTAAATGGGGTGAACTTCTTTGGTGACGTCCACGAGGTCAAAGATATCCTCGCTGGCGGTGTCCTTGTTGACGAAAGAGGCCTCCAAGGCAGTCACCAAGGAGTCCCAAAGCAACTGACGATGTGGCTCACTCCCTGAAAACGAAGACGCATTCGTCCCCAATGTGTCCTTCGCGACACGCTTTACAACGTCAGTGTCCCAGGACGATTGCAACACGGCATTGCCGCGTGTCCTGTCAGCAGCAGCGAGAGTGACCTTCGCTGACTGCGGGGTGCTCTTATAGCGAGCACCCACGTTCCTAGCAAAAATTGAATCCAGGCGCATTCTAGCGCCCACGGCAGGTGTACCAACTGAGGATGTAGTCATCAGAATAAATTCCTATAGGAGGGGGGTTGGGGAAAAGGCGAGGCGCAAATCGTAAGGTGGCGGGCGACGGTAATGCAGTTGCGGAGTAAGGACAAGATGGGGTCGAACGAAATCAACGAAGTCGAATACGCGATGGCCAAGGAGATGTCGACAGGGGTGATCAAGCCAAGTCAAAGACAAAATCCAACGCGGACACTCGAAGAAGTTGCCGAAAGTCCCAATCCGAAATCTCACCGCAACTTAGTGCAAACCGCACGCCCTAAAGTGGCCAATTCAACACCTCGCGAGGCCCCAACGCCCCGCCAAGCGGAAAAGCTTAGCCAATCATGGCAAAGTCAGCAGTGAGAAAAGCGGGGTAATACCCCATAACCTGTGAGATATATTATACTGTAATATATCGGGTGGTCACTGAGTAGTTTTCATACAAGTGTAAACTGATTATAAAGATAAACGAATATATAATGCATCTGTGACCTAGGTATCTGTCACCAAGTACTGTACGAGTACTGGTACTGTACAGTCGAACGGAGTCATGCAAGTTATGACCTACGGTGCACTGACTCCAGCACTATGCATATGGAAGGGGTCGTGAGCACAGTAAAAAGCGGGACTTTGAGTGACGTGGGTGGCTTGCGGGCTGGTGAGGATCTTGATGGAAAATATGGTGCTTTGAACACGCGCCTCAGCCTCCTAGACAACTACGACGTGATCTTCCTCAACGAATTTATTCCGGATCCTAGTGTTGGCCTCACCGTATATGCAGGTCGAAAGCAGCGGGAGCGGTGGGTGACACAGCTGCGGGTGAGATATTGCGTGCAGGTATGCACCTCCCAACAATATGGTGTCGTTGTGCTAGCATGGCATAGGTTCGTTGCATGGCATGCTTGAGGTTGATAGTGTCTATGCTTGTGTCTTTTTAGGATTTTTGACCGACATCGTGGCTCTTGGGATATATATGTCGTTCAGATATGGACGTACAGTCCTCGGAACAACGCGGTGAACTTGATGTGGTTGTGGAGGGTGCCTCCGAAAGCGGAGGACCGTTCTACGCAGCGCGTCATCGAGAATGTTGATTCGTGCCGCACCAAGATCGAGGAGAAGGTGACCTCTACTGAACGTGGGAAGCTGCGGCGTATGCTGGAGCCTCTGTTGGTTAGCAACACGTCGGCTACGGTGAACTACATCTTCCAGCTTATACATGGGGGTGCATGCAAGGCTATGGGGCCTCGCACCGCGGCGGAGAAAGCGCGGTATGATCGGGTGGAGGGGTTGCTTGCGGCCAATGGCGGTGAGCCGGATGTGTTGTTCGACTGCATCATGGACGCTAGGAAGGAGAAGGATATCGGCGGTACGGTGTTCCAAGAGTTTTGGGAGGCAGCGGAGGCATTCCCGCAGGAACACTCCGTGGTGCACGACCGCAGGCATGGTACTATTTTGCATGACGGCACCATAGTCACCTATATGCCCGCGGCTATGTCATTGCGGGACTTTTGGTTGCAGACATATCATAAGGTGTGCGAGCAGCACGAGATCCCCACGGAGTTGGCAAAGGAAGTCGGTATCGAGAGGCTGCTGAGTCTGACCCCGGGTGTGCACGTGCCGTCCGAGAGTTATTTTGCTGCTCAGTTTCAACCGAACTGTGTGAGCAACAACACTTGGAGGTAGGACTGGGCGCTTGACGGCCAAGTTCAAAACACAGAAGAGGGCCTTGACCAAGGAGCACCCCCGCCAGCACTATGGACACGCACTGCGCAAGTAGGCTCCCTCAACCTTTTATCCCTACCTTGCCCCGTGCACGGCTGGCATAGCCGTGCTCCGTGCGCACCTCGGGCACGGCTGGCATAGACTTGGTGTTCAGTGCACAACTAACATAGACTTGTTGGGTTGTTGTAATCCACAGATCCTGAATGCCCAGATGCCCGGATGTTTGCATGCCCGGATGCCTGAAGGGCATGCAAGCATCTGGGCATCCGGGCATTCAGGCATCCGGGCATTCAGGTATCAGGGCATCCGGGCATCCGGGCATCAGGGCATGCAAGCATCCGGGCATCCGGGCATCCGGGCATTCAGCATCCGGGGCATCCGGGCATCAGGGCATGCAAGCACACGCTTTTCTGAGCCACTGTCGAAAACCGACATTTTATTTGGGTTCTGCCAAATGGCGCGTCGCTGATAACCGACGATTAAAAACTTTCCATGGTGGAGATTTCGCAGATTTAATTCAAGTTTCTTCGCTGTGTACACAGTGCAGTTCGTAGACGACGACTGCCACGTCACGAAACGGGGCGGAATTGCTCTGAAGAACAGAGGAAATATCGCAGCGGTAAAATATTGCAGTCGAGGGGAGTGCCGTTTGTTACTTATTAAGTATGGAAATCTAGGTTATCGGCTGCTCGCCGATAACCTAGATACTTTGTTGCGCTACTGCAGGCACATACACCCGCTTGTGATTTTAATCACATTACATGAAGTGCAATTGTTTTCAACGTTCGTAACGAATATAAATGTACTCACAAGGCGAATACCTTTCTTTTGAGCTCTTGATCGACCCCATCCGCAACCGCATCAGCTTCGTTTGCAGTCGCGACTGCAAGCTAAGTCGATGCGGTTCAAGATAGGGTCGACTAATTCATTGCAGCTGAGGGGTTTTCGTGCGGTTTAGCGCAAGAAACTTACGGGATATATTCGTATCAATATTATGAATATATCCCGTAAGTTTCAGGGCATGCCGTCGAGTACGCTCGAAACGGTCACATCTTGACAAGAGGATAACTCTAAACCCAAAACGCCTCTTGTCAAGATGCGACTGTTTGAAGCATACTTAACGGCAGGCCCTGCAACTTCCAGGATATGTTCATAATATTGTTATGAATATATCTGCCAGGTTTCGTGAGTTGGAGTGCACGACAACTCCAATTCTGCAAGGCAGTTTTGGGTTTGTGTAAATCAAAACCCAAAACGCCGCATGCCAATATGCGACTGTTTGAAGTATTGTCACAACTATGAACACGCTTAGAAGGGGTCCCTCGGGCACCCCTGAAAGGCCTGTCACACCCCCCATATTCAGTCACGCTACCGCAGCCCATGTCAGACCCCACCGCAGTTGCCCCCATTGCGCCCGTCTCAGCCGACAGCAAACGCCCCAGCCATGACCCCCTTTTTCATTAATTGTCATTCCCCCCCTCAGTCACGGTCCTACCCCAGTTCATTGACCGCTCGAGCGCCCGGAGCATATCACGTTCACCCTCCTGCTCAGATCGCCCTCCCAGTTTAAATCATGCACGACGCCTCGCCAAGCGCTACATCGACGTCGCCGCGACCAGCCCGTGCCGATCGGCGAGAACCGCAGAGCGTCGAGCACGACATCACGCGAAGTGACATCACGACACGACCACACATGACGTCTCGGCAATGCATGACAGGGCAAACGCAAGCGCGCGTTGACACCAAACGCCGCTGTCACTGGGAACCAATGGTCACAGGGCATCCGAAACGACAATGGCATTCACGGACTTTCACTATGCTCGCTTGAGTATTTAGCTAGCTCTGCTTTCGAAAAGTTAGATCCGAACCTTTCAAAACCATTCCGCGGTATAGTGATATTCGCCTCTTGTGGCCTAGTATTAAATGTGTTATTTGCATACATATACTTTGAATCCACATGAGAGCTTTGTCACTAGCAGTTTGTAAGAGTCTGGTTCGGATCCCCAGAGTGCCGTCACGCCACTCTGACGTATGTGCGAAGTCGTGACGTTGTGCTTGTTTTATCTGTGAATTGCCCCCTGTGTTGCTCGTTTGCCTTTCCGCTTTTCATGCTTCCATCTGAGCCTGAATTTACAGTCTGCGAGTGCAAGTTAGGCCCGCGCCCGTTTTGCGAATCCACGAGCCGGCGCGGCGGAAGCGCGTTGCCGCCTGGCATGTTTCACGTGGCATAGCAGTAGAAACGCATGTCACCGTTCCGCAGCGCTGGAGATCCTCAGCTGTCCGAAAACATTCGCGAATTCACAACACGCTCGCGAATTCCCGCAGAGGGGCATTTTTCCCGTTGAGCGCCTAGCGGCGAGATAGCCCGAAGCTGCGTTTGTCATAAATTCACACCCGCGACGGCGAACCATCACAGGCACTCTCAGCGGTATTCACGTGTGTGCACGATGCGCTCGGCCTTTTTGTGCCATATTTCGTACCAATTGCTTTGCGAATTCGAACCGCGCAGGGCTTGCTTGCCGAACATGCTCAAACCGGCGTATGTGACCGGCGTTTGGGAATGCACAACCGTAGCCGCGCCAACTCGAGCCGTGACACCTGACTTTTGCTGTTTGACGAGGTTGTAGCCGCACCCATGTTTTTCCCACAGTTTGTATGATGTTAACTTTTGTGAATTCGACCTGCGCAGGCTGTGGCAACGTTGAATTCCCCGAACGGACCTGTGTGACAGGTAGTTGTGGGAATTCACGGCTTACGGCGCGTCAGCGCGAGTCCAAACACCCGACTGCAACCTTTTGGCAGCATTGCAGCCGAATGTCTTTCCTTCAGTTTTCATTGTGTTTGTATTTGTGAATCCGACCCTTGTGGGCGTGGGCAACGGTGAATTCCCCGACGGGCCTGTATGACAGGTTGTGGGAATTCATGGTTGGCGACGCGCCAGCTCGGGTCTGGACACCTGACCCATGCCTTTTTGCCATGCGTGTGCTCGAAGCACGCCTTTGCCCGTAGTTTCTTTCATAATTGTCGACGGGAACTTGTGCTTGGTTGCTCGAAGGGCACCAACTTGGCCTTGTGGCAGGTTGGGGGCGTTCACCACAGGAGCCGCTCGTGCTGCGACCTGGGCGCACGGCACGAGAGCCGCAGTGAATGCCCAATTGCAAAGTGTTGTTTTGTCCTGCTGGAACGGTATCACCTAACAGGGTGCCGAACCTCTTCGTTGGTTTTGAAATATTCCTCGGATCTCCTTTGTTTTCACTTGTGTGTGAACTCCTATGTGATGGCACCAGGCTCGCGCGCGTAGTGACACGGCAGCCATAGGCTCAGTGCACTTCAGGCCAGCGTGTGCATGCCTGACATGGTCTTTCAAACTTTGTGGCAGATTGGGTCAGCAACTTTTGTTGAGGGTGCTTCTGTTGTGACTCATCAGCACGGGTGCAGTGCTTCGCAGCCACGGCGCCTGAGACGCCAGCTTTGCGCAGCTCTGCGACCTTTCAAGTGCCATACCAACTGCGACACCTGCTTTCAGCCCTTCCAGCCATACAGAGTCTCTCTCTGAATGGCTCGGTGTGCAGGTCTGAATGAAGGTCTGTGTAGGTCTGTGTGTGTGCAAGTCTGTGTGTGTGTGTGTGTGTGCGCAGGTCTGTGTGTGTGCAGGTCTGCATGACATGAAGGCTCTGTATGGCTTGGTGTGCAGGTCCACGAAACCAACTTCACTGGTGGGTATCGACCCACAGCAAACGCACGTCACCCTCAAGCTCGCAGCCCACCGGCAGCAGTGACTCGCCGACTCCGCAAGCGCGCTCTTCCCTACTCACTCTTATACCCCCTGTCTCCATTTCCCTGACTCCCGACTCCTGACTCTTGCCCTCACATGAAAGGCCTGACAAAGGCGCGTTCTGCCCTGAAAGGCGCGTTCCGCCATGAAAGGCGCGTTCCGCCCTGTTTGCCCTGAAATGCGGGTTCCGCCCTGAAAAGCGCGTTCGCCCTGAAATGCACGTTTGCCTGAAATGCGCATATCGATGAAACGCGTGTATCGCCTGAAATGCTCGTTTCGCTGCAAAGTTCGCGCCTCGCCTGAAACGCTCGATTCGCCTGAATGGCGCGCATCTCCTGAAAGGCACACGCCGTCTGAAAGGCGCGTTTCGCTCGGATGGCGCACATCACCAGGATGGCGCGTGTCGCCTGAAAGGCATGTTCGCCCGAAAGGCGCACTTCGCACGAAATTGGCGCGTCGCCTGAAATGCTCGATTCGCTGCAATGCGTGCGCCTGTCGCCTGAAACACGTGTATCGCTTGAAACGCTCGATTCGCCTGAATGGCGCGCATC
>LGRX02007125.1:0-55614 GCA_001247695.2 Cymbomonas tetramitiformis | reverse complement strand
CCAACCAAAATCCAAAATCTTTAACACCACTGGTAAGGCTACACGGCCAACGAGCGGGCCAACTTCGACCCAACGAATCACGGACCGACATGCATGCACCGAGGATCGATGTACACCAATTTGAATGGAATTTAGCCGGTACAAACGTTCAAACTACTCAGACTTCTCATTATTTTGAGCTCTTACACCGCTCGACATTGTTCTGCGCAGTGCCACACAATCGACCATGGGGCGAAACAAACGAAAAAGCCCCGTCGGATGCACCCTTTGCTAGAATTGACACTGTGACATGTTCGTACTGTCACGTGTCATTTCCGGTATGTCATCTTCGGTGACTCTGCTTGTGTCTGTCCGGGTATTTATCCCGTAAGTTTATCTATTATTGAGTTCGTTCTATCTCGCCGGGAGCGTTCTCCCCTTGGCTGCTTTGTGCTGTTTCTTGCAGGTTATGGACCCACGTTACGTTTGCGTATTGTGATTCGGTTTTAGCGTGAATTTTATTTCATATTCGCTCTATCTTTATGTTGAGCGTAGCCATCTTTCTAGTGGCCCTCGGAATCAGATTCTCGCTCTCGCTTGGACAGTCAGCAGTTTCGGGATTTTACGGCAGAGTGCCTGGTATCGGCATTTTTGGTTCGCGCGTTCGCTTTCTTTTACGGATCCTTATTCCGCGATGGCTCTCGCAGATGTTTTGCTCGATGTGGAGCTTCATGCTCTTCTGTTCTCTTGTGACGACAGATTGGACAGGGTGCAGTTTCTGAAACGCGCTCAGCTCATTTCTTTGTGCCAAGCCCAAGCTAGAGCGCTCGCTCATTTTCGGGGTGCTCCGCAGATTTTACCGCAGCCTCCAGCGGCTTTCGAGCCTGTTACTCTCTGCATCACTGTTTCAGAGGGCACCAATGTTGGTGGCGCCTTGTCAGATGGGCAGAGAGCTTCGGGGAGTTCTGTCTGTGATAAGGGCATTCGGGCAATGGGCTAGCAGTTTTGGACACCCGATATGTTTGCTCGCAAATTACGACCACTCGACGTATGACTGGCTCCTTCAGCTCACACAGTTCAGCGCGACAGGCCCCTTCTGTTCTCGTTGAACGTCATTATTACCATTCCGTGGATTATGGTTCTGGTTCTGGTACGACTGGTTCTGGACAACACGATGTTCACGCAGTGTGTGATGCTGACGACAGTGAGGACGAATCGGAGTTACCTCCTGGGCACTACGATGAATCCGACGACGACGCTGACGTTTCTTATGGGTGTGGCTCTCCACATCTTTCGTCAGCAGCGGTATCGCCCTCCTCTCTGGACACATGCTTCCGGGAGGTGGACTCTGGCGGTCTTTTCGACGCTGCAGCAGCAGAATTTTTACCGCCAACATATTTTTCGACTGGCAATGTTTCGATCTCCTCTGAGCGCGTTGAGCCAGTTCACGACGACAACGACGATGTGTCATGCCCCTACCCTTCCAGCGACGATCACGACGAGCACGACTCTGGCTGGTGGTGCTTCAGAGGAGGATTCTGACCACTACGATTACGATTCTAGTGGTGGTGCTGGTTCTGACTCTTACGATGGGCACTCATCTGATTCGTCCTAGTTCTTTAAACGGACAGGCAGGGCACTCAATTTCGTGTTTCGACCACTGGCTGAAGCTGTTACCTCGACCGATGTTTCCGGAATTTTGTTGTTGACCACTAGCGGGCAGTCGCTTTTCTGGAATCTGAACTTAGAGCCTTATCAATGGAGATGTGTTTTCCTCCCAGCCTTGACCGATCGATGTTCTTTTATTTCCTTTCAGCTAAACCGACAGGCAGCACTCAAATTATTGGTTCGTTTGTATCAGCAAGCAGACAGGCGGCACGATGAGGGCTGCTGACCACTAGGAAGCCGGCAAAGATCTAGCTAGCCTAGGAATCCTGCGGCAAGAGTATTATGTTCCTAGCTGTATTTTATCTGGCATCCTCTGTTCATTTCTTTTCACTTGTGATCCTGACTAGCTACGAGACTTATAACATTCTCATTAGACGTAAACTCTAGTAGATAGGGTGGTGACATTCACAAGCTATAGAGCCACCTCAGATGAGGTGGTGTGTTAGAATTGACACTGTGACGTGTTCGTACTGTCACGTGTCATTTCCGGTATGCCATCTTCGCGGTGACTCTGCTTGTGTCTGTCCAGGTACTTATCCCGTAAGTTTATCTATTATTGAGTTCGTTATATCTCGCCGGGAGCGTTCTCCCCTTGGCTGCTTTGTGATGTTTCTTGCAGCCTTGCCGCGCAGGTGTAGAAAGGTGTTTTAGTTAGTGCATGTGGTAGGATGCACGGCAACCTGCGAAATAGCTTAACTCCTATGCTAGTATTTACCCCGGAAACGGGGTAAGATTAATTGACATATTCCTTGAATTTTAGCCCCATAATACCCCTCTAGGGACCCCCAATGGCCTTGGTGGGTATGTCGAATGGACCGCATGAGAGCCACCGCCAAATATATATAGGGTCTTTCAGCGAAAACAATGGTATGACAAAGTTCGAATGGTATGTCGACCAAAGAGGTAATGAAACCCATGCTAGCATAGGAGTTAAAGGAGGGTACCTTGTAACATTCCCGAAGGGTGGCGGCTTCAGTGAACACCCTGTAAATACGGTAGATATATAGCTTGTAGAACATACTATAATACAATAGATAGCCAGTTGAGCAATAATGCAGTGGATATATCCTGTTTTATGCAGTATAGCCTCCCGATATCGTATCGACATATCGGATGATATATCGTGATAACAGCTTGAATAATCGATTTATCATATCTGTCAACATTGAGTTTTAATGTATCGTTAGCTGTCGATAATCTGTGTTGCGTGGTTTATCGTTATCTGTCGATAATTCCCAGCTGGTTATCGGTATCTGTCGAGAAAACATCTTGACTTATCGAAAAATATCGATACATCCGAATAAGTCCGATACCGGGCCTTGCCCGACGCCACTGTCGCCAGCCGCGGCTCTGGCTGCTGCTGACCCTCCGCACGAGATCTACTGCGGTACAGAATTCGTCTTGGGACATTGACCGCATCAAGCGTATTTCTAGGGACGCGCTTGGTTCGAAAGACGCGACGTTTCGGGGTGACGAGACGGACAGAAACGTCGGGTGGACGTCCATGGCGACTTCGCTGAAGACAACTTTTGAGCAGAAGGAGGCCTCCAACGACGCCCTCTTTGACTTGGTTGACGCCACCAAGCACACGAAACCTACGGTGGAATGGTGAATGGTCCAACGCACATGCTGACCATGACCGGGTCGATCATGACGATGGTCACCGGTTGTTTTTCGCGATCCGTTCGACATCGAGAACGAAGTTCGGCGTCCGCCCCCCGTCCATCCCACGTTAGATCGATGCACCTGGGTGCGACCTCCGACGTAGATTGCACACGCATCCCCAGTCGATAGCATCGGGGTCTGAAATTTCAACCAATCATAATTATGCGTGATGCGAAAATCTGCACCAATGTGCGTGCTGCGATGCCTTTGACCTGGCCGCTGTCAAATTCGGAGATCGTAATTATGATTTTATTGTCATCTAAATGTGAAAAAAATAATGTCGGCGCGAAGCAACGAATACCCGAATTGGCGAAGTTAACGGTTGATGACGACCCAACATCAACGTGTATTTCACAACATTAAGCTTTTTTTCTCATCATTAAGGGCGAGCGCTGCACGATAAGTGCCTTGTCAATTGCATAACACAGCATAATAGGCGGGGAGCACGCACGCACACATAAAGCACGCATATAAAAACGAGCATAGCACGCACACGCATTATGCACATAAATGTTTTACTTCGACTTTGATCGATACGGTTTTGCTCTATCGATTCGTTCGGAGTACTAATTGTATTTGGTTGACTCTTGCATACACTTTGTCCAACGCGCAAGTGAAACTGTAGACTTGTCTTTCTGAGTCCGTGAGCATGCGAACAATTGATCGCCTTTGGTTTCAGAATTGGTCTCAACATGCCAGACCAGATTGCTGTATTCGTTGTAACCAATCCTGTACGCCTTTCCCTCAAAAGACATTTTGCTCCACCACGTGTTTCGTACCTGCGCATTCTTGTTCAACCAACTGGTAAGGAGGAGGAATGCGCAGAAGTCGCGACATATCTCAGCGCGAAAAATGAAAGCAACGTCGCTCACGCTTCCAGTCGTAGGAGGTGCACCAATGAAATTGGTGTCGTTTAGAACGCTCTCTGGCGGCGGTGCCATCTCTTCCCGTCTGCTGACAAAGTGATCTGCGCCTGACTGTACTGGGCTAAGCCTGTCTGCGGTGAATGTGTCATGCACCTTCCAGTGCACGGGCAACTCCAGTCTGTATGCTGACGGTGCTCCTCGGTCCTGCACTGGCAGTTCTTGCTGTCGGTCGCTGTACAAACATTCTACTACTCGCAGAGGTCCGTGCCGCAATTTGCGCAATTTGGGTTTCAGGCCCATGTCACCGGGCAACGTCAAGTGTTGTCCATCCACCCACACCTGATCATTCACCTTATACTGCTGGAGACGGTGCCGTGCATCAAACTGCTCCATCATACGCTGCTGAGCCATCTGCAAACCCTCTCGTGCCGCCTGCAGCTGCTGTGCGAACTGCTTGGCCAACTGATGATGTGCGGTACCCTGTTTGTCCGCTGCTGTGCGACCTCCCTTCCTCCTCTTTGCGCCTCCCTCCAGTGCTGCGTCCATGCAGAGGTCCAGCTGGGTCGCTGGCGCATGTCCGTACACCAGTTCGAACGGTGAGAACCCTGTCACTGCCGACTTGGAGTCATTGATGGCGTACTCCACTGGAGCCACCCACAGGTCCCAGTCCTCCTGGTTCTCTGCCACGTAACAACGCAGCATACGCTCCACTGTGTGGTTACTGCGCTCAGCCTGGCCATCACTCTGCGGGTGATAAGGGGCGGTGCTGGCTACCTTTACGCCCATCAGTCGCATGCACTCTTGAGTCAGAGCATCTCGAAAGCGTGGATCCCGATCGCACACAATCTTCATCGGGGCCCCGTGCAGTCGCCACACTGCATCCATGAACATTCTGGCCACCACCTCCGCTGAGCTATCGTTGTACGCCATTGGGACCACGTGCACCATCTTACTTAGTTTACAAGTAAATGTAGCAAAGGCGTTCACACCTCTCTCTGTCGTGGGGAGCCCAGTGACAAAATCTATGCTCACCACTTCCCACAATCGGCTAGGCACAGTGTGAGGCTGCAACAGGCCTGCTGGGTATCCTTGGCGCGGCTGGGTTTGCTGACAGGTTACACAAGTCTTCACCCATTCAGCTACGTCCAGGTCCATTCGCGGCCACCAGAATCGTCGTCTGACTCTGTCCAAGGTCTTGTCCCTCCCTGTGTGACCTGCTGCAGGTGCTTCATGAGCCTCCCTCAAGACCAGCTCTCTCAGAGGGGAGTCGGGAGCTAAAACCACCTGATAGCGTCCTTCCGCCACTCTCCAGATGATGTTACTCACCAGCCGAAAATGCTCGGTGCGGTGATGCTGAGTGGCCAGTAGTTCCTGCTTCAGGGCTGAAAGGTACTCACTGCGCCTGTGCTCTGCCCGTAAGGCACGCAAAAACATGCCCGGTTCCACCACACCTGCCTGGTCCCTGATCTTAGCTGCCGCACCCTTGAGAGTCACTGCTGGTGATGCTGAGGGTCTTACCCTTGGAGCTGTGATCTCGTCGAAGTGCTTTCGCTGTGGCTTGGCCAACACTACCAAGACGGGCCATGGAATGGGCAACTCCTGTAAAGCTGTACGGTGTCCCCGCTTTCTTCGCCAGGAGAGATGAACATCCGATTGGGCTCCCCTTGCTCGTTCACTCGGGGTATGGTCTCCGCAATCTCCATTCCGTACTCTCGCAGCAAGGGCCGCCAGTCAGCCTGCGGGAAGTCAGGCAACAGGAACAACGCGGCTGTGCTCTGAGGGGCGTGCCGGGCCTCTGAAGCGTAGTGCCTTAGGATGTCTGCAATGCTCACCTTGGAATCCGAGAAAGGTGGGTTACACCACACCACGCGACCCCTCCACTGTTCCTTCAGGCAATCTGTCCAGAACGTGTCCACCTGCCGGTTCTGCCCCATGAGGTCGCAGCATGCATCCACCTGGAACCGTCCACCCAACACTTTCGCGTACTTGGCTTGTAGTCGACTGAACTAGGACGGAATCAGCTTCCAGTCCTGATTGTCTACCAGGGGTTCCCCAGGTTGCATCCTTGGTGTGGGCTGCTGCTGCACCGCTGCTGGCTGCTGCTTCCCTGCTGGCCGCTGTTCATTCTGGGCTCGTGTCTGGACTCCCGCCATTGCCGGTAGCGCGGCCATCCTTTCCACTGTGACCATAGCGTCCAGCCATAAGTCCGGCGTTTCTGCCCACCAGAGGCCGTTCAGCTGAGTTAGCTTACCGGTTACTTTGGGCTCACTGACCGGCGGGTACTCATCTTCCTCCTCATCCGACGAGCTGAGCTCCAAGTCCAGGGGTGAAGTGGGATCTTCCTCCTCTACAACCTTCTTCAGGCCAGCCACCACGTGCTCCTCTTCTTCTGATTTCCCTTTAGCTCCAGCTACTCTTCTGCCCTCCTCTGCAGATACCTGCTGGTCAGTGCTCGGGTCCACATACCCAGCTTCCTTAAGCCCTTCTCGCGCCGTCGCCTGCACATAGTCCGGTCGCCGCGAAGCAGCGTCTGGTACCACCAGTGTGCGTCCTGGCACGTGCTCCATTGCGTGCACTCCTACCTCCACCAGATCTTCATACCACCTGGCCTGGCGTCGGCTGAGCTCACGTCCAGGTGCAAATAACCACTTCAAGGTATGGCTTACGCGAGGTCGACTTTACACAAAACTTCGGAAAATATTTTTATTCGATAAACATGTCGCTTAAACCAATCTAAACATATTGCGCGCTCTGGGTATACAATTGACCCAGGCATTGAAAAGTTATGGCCGATACCGCTCGGTTACCTCCCATACTTAACCATACTTAAGAGCACACTTCAATCGCATTTATCTCACGATCTAGAAAATCGGAAGTTTTGTGTAAAGTCGACCTCGCGTAAGCCATACCTTGACTTCAGTGGAGCATGATCCCCCATCAGCCTGAACTCCGTGAAGATCAAGTAATGTCTCCACGTCTGTGTGGTGCAGTGGTGAATCGCGGCCAGCTCTCGCTCGCCCGCGTGGTAGTTCTGCTCGGCTGAAGAGAATTGCTTACTCTCGAAGGCTATGGGCTGCAGGCCCTTGCCTAGATCCTGCATCAGCACGCCAGCTAATGCCACTGCACTCGCATCAGTCTGCACAACAAAGGGGCTGGTGCCGCGATGTGCTGCTTCCTGATCGGGCAAGATCAATCAAGGTCGGTGCAGTGGTGAGAGCGGTCTTGAGGCGTTCAAAGGCGTGTTCCTGCTCCGGTCCCCATTCCCATGGCACTAGGTTCTTGGTTAGCTTGGTCAAAGGGTGCGCTAAGTCGGCGAAACCCTGTATGTACCGTCGGTAAAACCCAGCCAAACCCAAGAACTGTCGCACGTGCTTCACCGTTTCCAGTCGCGGCCAGTCCCGTATGGCTGCTATCTTGTCTTGCTGTGGTCGGCAGCCAGTGCGGTCAATGACATGTCCCAGGAAACGTACCGAGCGTTTAAAGCATCGTAGCTTGGACTCCTTCAGCTTGACCTTATTCTGTCGACATACCTCCAAAACCTGCCGCAGGTGGTCCAGGTGCTCCTCGGGGTTGCGTGAGAAGATCATGATGTCATCCACAAAAACTCTGACGAACGGTAGGTGGCCCAAGTACTTCTGCATCATTCGCTGCCAGCACGAAGGACTATTGGACAGCCCCATTGGCATGACCAACCACTCATATGCTCCAAACGGCGTGGTCATGACGGTCTTCTCCACTGCTTCTTCTTCCATAGGGACTTGCCAAAATTCCCACAATGCATCAGCGGTAGAAAAGATGGTTGCTCCTTGCATGTCATCGATAAGAGCCTGCACGTCCGGTAAGGGGTAACGGTCTTTTACAGTGATCTCATTGATCTGTCTGTAGTCAATTACCAGCCTTAGTTCCTTCGGGTTCGAAGGCTTGGGCACCATCAACACCGGACTGCCCCATGGCGAGGAAGAAGGGCGGATGTACCCTTTTGCCAGAAGCTCGTCTAACTGTACACGCAGCTGCTTCATTTCCTCCATGGATAGTTTGTAGCATCGTTTATGCCGAGCTCCCTCCTTGTACTCAGGGTCCAATACCAGCGGCGATTTGTGCTCTCGATCCACCACGCCCTTGGGTAGTTCCATCCCTACCACGTCCTGGTACCGCTGCTTCAGCTTCACCAGCTCGTCCAGGATCCATTGTGGTACCTCTGCGTCCTCCTCATCCGGCTTGGCCTCCTTGGTCTCACCTTTGTGCTGCTTGACCTTGCTGTCCGCGCCGCTGCTCTGCTCATCACTAGGTGTCGCCGCAGCAGCTGGTGCCTCCTTCCTGAAACAGCTATGCCCATCTTTGCTTTGCCCTGTCTCAGCTTCTATAGGTGCTGCCAGTACTGGCTCGCTAACTCTGCGCGATCTCCTGTGGTTCACCCCTCTGCTCCTCCGCTGCTCCTGCTGCAGACGCAGTGCCTGCCCTGTTTTCCACAAACAGTATGCCTCCTCTTCCCACTCAGGTTCCAATTCCTCCGCGTGGTGCTGTGCAGCCTGCTCCCTGCGCTCTCGTGGAAGCATCTGGAACGCCTCCCATCTGGCCCTCGTGGGGTAAGGTCCCCAGTCTCGCACAGCGGGTTGCGCTGATGTGGGGCATGTCACCGGTCGCAGAGCACACACCTGCTCCTGTGCCCAGTCCTCCTGGTCTGTTGCATCTTGTTCAGATTCAGACGAACCGCTGTCGGAGATTAGGGTGGCCACGCTTGCTTCTGTACTGTCGCTGTTGCAGCCTTCCTCGTCAGAGGTAACTTCCCCCCCCTTTGCCTAGCGTTGTCACCCTCTGCCTCCGATGATGATGATGAAGATGACTCTGATAAGGCCGCAGAGGCCTCTAAGGGAGAGTTGGGGTCGTCGGTGGCCTCCACTTTAAATGTGCCATCCGGAGCCAGGTACATCAGGTACGCTTCCTCGCCGCTATTCTTCAAAGCCCGCAGGTCCTTCCTGGCCTGCTTAGTACTGATAAGCTGTGCCTCTACCAGTCCCATGCATGGCCTGCCCAGACCCTGTAGATGATGACCCAGGGTTGCAACCCGCGATGACTACTTTCTGCGACCCATGTCCGAACTTCACGCTGCCATACTGGGCGTAGTCAAATGTGACCTTCCCCTGTGCTCGTAGCCAGTCTCCGCCCAGCACTATGTCCACTCCGAGTGCTAGTGGCATGACACGCAGTGTAACCTGTTTGGCATAACTGCCCTTGCGTGTCTCGGCTGTGAGCTTCGGACGGACGCAAGAGTTGGCGTCGTACACAGTGCCATCTGCCACCTGCACCTTCATCGGCGTCTCGTGTTTCTTGCTGGAGTTTAAACTTCTTGGCGGCCTCCACAGAAGTGAAGCTAGAAGAAGCTCCAGAGTCCACCAAGACTTTTGCTCGTACTCTGCCTACCCAAGCCCAGAAAATCAGCAGAGTGGGCCCCTTCGCGTCCATAGCGGCTAGCACATCTCCGTCCAGCCACTCCCCCCAGTGTCCAGACCCCGCGTCCACCCCTATCTCTGGTCTGATGCTGGCCAGTTTGTGCAGTCCCGGCTCCTTCTCAGGCGGATTCAGCTCCCCATCTGAGTTGTCCTCTGGCAGATGGTACGTACCGGCCTCTGCTATCTTAGCCTGCCAGCGAGCTTGCCTGGTGATCAGATCTTCCGGTTCTGAATCACCGGGCCACGGCGCAGGTCGAGCTGCCTCAGCTTCCTGGTGCGCTCGGGTGATCTTCCTCAGCTGGTCAACACGCTCCCGAATTTGCGCCAATGCACTTCTGACTCTGTGCCCGTGCACTTCCACTTCTTTCCGCCTGCGCGTCAGTGTCCTGGCTGCCTCCCACGCTGCTGGTCTGTCACGTTGCACTCGCTGTTGTGCCCGCGACAATGGCGGCGGTTTGGCGCGGTCTAGCCGCACCCAATTCTGAGCGACTCTCAAAAAACGTACATGGTAATGGCACCCGGAACTTTGGCGAAATTTGAAATGGCAAGACGGGCTGTACGATTTATAAGATCTGCGTAAGATTGACGGCAGATGCAGGGGCGGAACTTTGGCGAAATTCAGGGCGAGGAGGATAGGAACGTCAGATCTTGCCTAGTCACGATGCCGAGTTAATCGTGGTGTCGAGGGACTTCGTCATGGTTTCACAAACACGAGTTCCCTGAATTTCTGCAATGGTTCGGATAAGGTCACTTTGTCATTTTTGGGACGAAAGATTTGCTTCGCGTTTCAAAGATTCACCTCTCGCAGTCGCAAACGCTGAACGTCATAGTCAGCAGTGCCGTTCGTAAGTTATTAAGTATGGAAATCTAGGTTATCGGCTGCCCGCCCCAACTTTGTTGCGCTACTGCAGGCACACCCCCTTGTGATTTTAATCACATTACATGAAATACATTGTTTTTCAACGTTCGTAACGAATACACATGTATTCACAAGGCGAATACCTTTCTTTTGAGCTCTTGATCGACCCCATCCGCAACCACATCAGCTTCGTTTGCAGTCGCCACTGCAAGCTAAGCCGATGCGGTTCAAGATAGGGTCGACTAATTCACGGCAGCCGAGGGGTTTTCATGCGGTTTAGCGCAAGAAACTTACGGGATATATTCGTATCAATATTATGAATATATCGCGTAAGTTTCACCACGCGCAGTGGAAGCGTGGTGGGCCCATAACCTGCTAGATATACAGGGCCGATATATATCTATTTGCCGTTATACCCCAATATAGGGTTTCGATATCAGAACGGTCGGATTGATAAGATAAAAGAGATAAACATATACCTGACTTTAAGTTCAGGGATAAGGTTTCGGCCTACGAGTGACGGTCACCCAGACTACTCTAGGATGAGGCAGGTGACATATTTTAGGTGTCACCGTGCCAAATCCAGCAGGTCATACCTTGAAGCATGCTCCAAACAGTCGCATATTGGCATGAGGCGTTTTGGGTTTGGGTTTTGATTTACCCAAACCTGCCTTGCAGAATTGGAGTTGTCGTGCACCCCAACTCACGAAACCTGGCATAGATATTGATAACAATATTATGAATATATCCTGGAAGTTTCAGGTCATACCTTGGAGCATACTTCAAACAGTCGCATATTGGCATGAGGCGTTTTGGGTTTGGGTTTTGATTTACCCAAAACTGCCTTGCAGAATTGGAGTTGTCGTGCACCCCAACTCACGAAACCTGGCAGATATATTCATAACAATATTATGAATATATCCTGGAAGTTTCAGGTCATACCTTGGAGCATACTTCAAACAGTCGCATATTGGCATGCGGCGTTTTGGGTTTGGGTTTTGATTTACCCAAACCCAAAACTGCCTTGCAGAATTGGAGTTGTCGTGCACTCCAACTCACGAAACCTGGCAGATATATTCATAACAATGTTTTGAATATATCCTGGAAGTTTCAGGTCATACCTTGGAGCATACTTCAAACAGTCGCATATTGGCATGAGGCGTTTTGGGTTTTGATTTACCCAAACCCAAAACTGCCTTGCAGAATTGGAGTTGTCGTGCACTCCAACTCACGAAACCTGGCAGATATATTCATAACAATGTTATGAATATATCCTGGAAGTTTCAGGTCATACCTTGGAGCATACTTCAAACAGTCGCATATTGGCATGAGGCGTTTTGGGTTTTGATTTACCCAAACCCAAAACTGCCTTGCAGAATTGGAGTTGTCGTGCACTCTAACTCACGAAACCTGGCAGATATATTCATAACAATATTATGAATATATCCTGGAAGTTGCAGGGCCTGCCGTTAAGTATGCTTCAAACAGTCGCATCTTGACAAGAGGCGTTTTGGGTTTAGATTTATCCTCTTGTCAAGATGTGACCGTTTCGAGCGTACTCGACGGCATGCCCTGAAACTTACGGGATATATTCATAATATTGATACGAATATATCCCGTAAGTTTCTTGCGCTAAACCGCACGAAAACCCCTCAGCTGCAATGAATTAGTCGACCCTATCTTGAACCGCATCGACTTAGCTTGCAGTGGCGACTGCAAACGAAGCTGATGCGGTTGCGGATGGGGTCGATCAAGAGCTCAAAAGAAAGGTATTCGCCTTGTGAGTACATTTATATTCGTTACGAACGTTAAAAAAAATTGCACTTCATGTAATGTGATTAAAATCACAAGCGGGTGTGCCTGCAGTAGCGCAACAAAGTATCTAGGTTATCGGCAGCCGATAACCTAGATTTCCATACTTAATAAGTAACAAACGGCACTCCCCTCGACTGCAATGTTTTACCGCTGCGATATTTCCTCTGTTCTTCAGAGCAATTCCGCCCCGTTTCGTGACGTGGCAGTCGTCGTCTGCGAACTGCACTGTGTACACAGCGAAGAAACTTGAATTAAATCTGTGAAATCTCCACCATGGAATTTCTTTTAATCGTCGGTTATCAGCGACGCGCCATTTGGCAGAACCCAAATAAAATGTCGTTTTTCGACAGTGGCTCAGAATTGGGTTTGCACCGCCAACTGCCATGCCTCATCCTCACTCAGCGTTGGATGTAAGGCTTTGGTGTGTTCGTACCACACCAAGTCTGTGTCCTTCGGTGTGGGGGAACGCACTGGCAACGGGTGAGGGGTACTCCTCTCCTGCAGCACTGTCCTCTGGGCAGCCATCATAGCTTCCCACCCCTCTTGCTCCCAGTGCACGTCTTCTCCTGCAGCCTTCGCACTGGCTATAGCCCGCTGTCTCTCCGCAGGCAGACACTCGAAGGCCTGGTCTCTAAGAGCCTTGTCCTTCAGCAGGGTTTTTACCGCCATCTCTGGCGTCAGGGAGTGGTTCTCCTCAGCCGCTACAACAGCCCTAGCCTTTCCCTTCTCCTCAGCTGTGAACTTGCTTCGCTTCTTGGGCTTCTTGGACTTCTTCTTCTTCTTCTTGAATCTTCGCCGCCCTCTGCTCCGCTCTCCACTGTCGTCACTGCTGCTGCTGCGGTATCTGCGCTCCCGCTCTGGTGATACTGATTTTTCACTGAGCGACGATTCGCTACCGCTGCTGCTGCTGGGGTCATCCTCAGGGAATCCTTGCTGAGCTGACTGGCTGTTGCTGGGTGCTGCCACCAATGATGCTGACTGATCTGACGGAACCACAGGGAGCACAGCAAACCTGTTGCTCTGAGCTGGGTACTCATCTCGTCGGTTCAGAGGCCGTGCTCGTCCGAAGTTAATTCCCGCGAAGAACTTAACGGGAATTCCTCCTTCGTGTCTGAGAGCTCCATGTCTCGGTGGCTTCAATCGGAATTTGCTGACCGCGCGCCGTTTCATTCGTGGGTGAAAGGCGTCAAGTCCATCTCCATCTTCGCGTCTATGCTCACGTTTGCCAGAAGGATTTGGATCTTCATTCTCATCTTCACTGAAATTGTCTTCCAGGTCCTCATCCTCACTCAAAGCACCTTCTGAAGCGCTTGGGGCCGCCGTTTCCGATGAGTTCTGCGTCTTAGGGGTGTTGTCATGCATCTGAAACAACTGGGCTCGTGGAGGCATGTCGCTCATGTTGTTCCCCCTTCCGGAAGCATAAGGAGTGTGATTGATGAAGGTCTGCACCGGAGTTGGTTGCCCTCGCATGAGGTTCAGAGGCATGAAATTCAGATGAGGTGAGGCCCATGGCGGCACATGTGACATCGGCGACCCTGGCAGCACATGTGACATCGGCGACCCGAATGTCGCATGAAAGAAACTTCCATCGCCCATAAGAGATACATTCTGAGGTTGAAGGTGTGTGCCTGGAGGTGCTGATGGTTGAATCAGGGTAGCTTGAGGAGATCCAGCCAGTGGATTCAGGATACCGTTTTGGCATCCCATGGTGCTGGTTTGGAAATTCTCCTGCGCAAGTGCTGAGCGGGTTGGTGTGCCATTCTGTTCTATGCCTCCTGAAACACAAGGCAACACAGCCAGGGTGGCCACCGTGGTCAGAAGGGTAAGCACTTGCAAACGGGAGGTGTTCTAATTCTTGAGGGGAAGCACTGCACGCGCATAGCGCTACGTCAGCCAATCAGTGGAACAATCAGCATGGCACGGGGGCCTGCTACTCTCTGGGAGGAAACAAGTAAAGTTTCTGTGACATTAGCTCAAGTGTAGAGCGCCGAAATGACGTTTCGGAGATCTCAGTGCAAGTCTGAGATGTCACCTATTGGTGAGTATGCCCCGCTACGCACGACCTGTTGCATAATCTCGTTTGGCTTTGCCATGCTCACTCCCCTCTATGGCCCGTGTCGCATGAGCAAATGAATGGAGCAGTCAGCATGGCACGGGGGGGGTTGCGAACTCGCAAGGCACCGAAGCACTGCATACGCATAGCACCGCATCAGCGAATCAGTTGAGCAGTCAGCATGGCATTGGGGGTTGCGAACTCGCACAGCTTGTTGGGGTATGCCTGGCTCAGTATAGGATGGCATTCCCACGTCAATTAGTAAGGGAGGGAATGGCCTGTTGGAGGATGTTAGTGCGCCATGCCTGTTGTGGGTAGGCTACACGACTCATCGAAGCGAGCTTGGTCTGTTTTATGGAAATTGCTAATGTCCTCCAAGTGTTGTACATAAATTTGGGACCAAGGAGCCAGAGCTTACCTCGAGGTCCAGGGTTATATGCCACATCTCCTCCACACTTCGCCATGAAGAGAGTATCTAGGTGCACAGTCTTGAGCTGAGTAGAATTCTTGGAGTCGTACAAGACAGACATTTGCCAGAAGCTCTCTGAAGTGTCCGAGTTGAGCAAGGCAAGAGGTAGTTGTTGTTCCCCCGTGGTTTCATCGTAGGACACCTCTGAGGATACAACATTGTCACCACAAACACAACTCATTCTTAAAAAGTTTTCTCATGTCACCTGCTCACACTTTTTCTCTACGATGCCCTCTTGTCATAGCTACTGCAATTGATAAGGCAGTGAGCTTACCTTGGTGGGAGTAAATCGAGAAAATGATCGAGAACATGATCCCCACGACAAATGCCAGTGCCAAGAAAAGTTGTGGTAGTCTTCTATTAGATAGAGCATATGGACGCGGTGCATGTTCAGCTCTTGATTTTGATTTTGATTCACGCCCGGAACCCTTGCGCGAGTAAGAAATGCGCCCGGAAGCAGGAGGTGAAACT
The DNA here is from genome assembly GCA_001247695.2 of Cymbomonas tetramitiformis. NCBI lineage: Eukaryota > Viridiplantae > Chlorophyta > Pyramimonadophyceae > Pyramimonadales > Pyramimonadaceae > Cymbomonas > Cymbomonas tetramitiformis. The sequence goes on along the minus strand of LGRX02007125.1, from coordinate 40,319 downwards.
TTCCCACGTGGATGTGGTCGGCGCTTGGTACTTCCTCCCATCTGTCTGCGCAACCTGTCATTTGGCAAACGACCACTTGAATTATAACGCATGTTGCTCGAGCTTGCTGGCGCTGCATCAGCAAATCAACGAGGGGTCAGCAAGGCACAGGAGGCTGCTTATTCGTAAGGCCCCGACGCACTGCATACGCATAGCGCCGCATCAGCCAAACAGTGGAGCACTCAGCATGGCATGGGGGGGGGCTGCGAACTCGCAAGGCCCCGAAGCACTGCATACGCATAGCGCCATATCAGTAAATCAGTGGAGCAGTCAGCATGGCGCGGGGGGGGCTGCAAACTCGCAAGGCCACAGGTGTTGCATACGCATAGCTGCATCAGCAAATCAGTTGAGCGGTCGGCATGGCACGGGGCTGCGAACTCGCAAGGCCCTAGTCACGCATACGTATATCACCGCATCAAGAAATCGGTGGAAGCGTTTGCATGGCACGGGCTGCGAACTCGCAAGGCCCTGGAGTATTGCATACGCATAGCACCGCATCAGCAAATCAGTTGAGCGATCGGCGCATCAGGGCTGCGAACTCGCAAGGCCCCAGAGTACTGCATACTTATATCACCGCATCAGCAAATCAATGGAGTAGTTTGCATGGCACGGAGGGGGCTGCGAACTCGCAAGGCCCTAAAGTACTACATACGCATAGCACCGCATCAGCAAATCAGTTGAGCGGTCAGCATGGCACCGGGGGGCTGCGAACTCGCAAGGCCCCGACGCACTGCATACGCATAGCGCCGCATCAGCCAAACAGAGGAGCAATCAACATTGCACGGGGGGCTGGTACTCCCTGGGAGGACACAAGTAACGTCTTTGTGACATTAGCTCAAATTTAGAGCGCCGAAACAATGTTTCGGAGATCTCAGTGCAAGTCTGAGATGTCACCTATGAATGAGTATGCCCAGCTACACACGACCTGTTGCATAATCACTTTTTGCTTTGGTATGCTCACTCCCCTTCACCGTTCTATGGCCCGTTTCGCATGAGCAAATGAATGAAGCACTCAGCATGGCACGGGGGGGCTGCGAACTCGCAAGGCCCCGAAGCACTGCATACGCATAACGCCACATCAGCAAATCAGTTGAGCGGTCAGCATGGCACCGGGGGCTGCGAACTCGAAAGGCCCCGAAGCACTGCATACGCATAGCGCCGCATCAGCCAAACAGTGGAGCACTCAGCATGGCACGGGGGGGGCTGCGAACTCGAAAGGCCCCGAAGCACTGCATACGCATAGCGCCATATCAGTAAATCAGTGGAGCACTCAGCATGGCGCGGGGGGGGCTGCAAACTCGCAAGGCCCTGGAGTGCTGCATACGCATAGCACTGCATCAGCAAATCAGTTGAGCGGTAAACATGGCACCAGGGGCTGCGAATTCGCAAGGCCCCGGAGCACTGCATACGCATATCGCCACATCAGGAAATCAGTGGAGCGGTCAGCATGGCACTGGGGGCTGCGAACTCGCAAGGCCCCGACGCACTGCATACGCATATCGCCACATTAGCAAATCAGTGGAGCGGTCAGCATGGCACCGGGGGCCTGCGAACTCGCAAGGCCCCGGAGTACTGCATACGCATATCACCGCATCAGCAAATCAGTGGAGCAGTTTGCATGGCGCGGGGGGGGCTGAAAACTCGTAAGGCCCTGGAGTACTTCATGCTCATAGCGCCACATCAGCAAATCAGTTGAGGAGTCAGCAGCGCACCGGGGGGCTGCGAACTCGCAAGGCCCCGAAGCACTGCATACGCATATCGCCACATCAGCAAATCAGTGGAGCGGTCAGCATGGCACCGGGGGCTGCGAACTCGCAAGGCTCCGAAGCGAGCGAGTATCATGTGGGGCACAATTTTGTTTGCTCACCTTCTTCAATCTGCGAAATGGTATGTATATAGAGATAGTATATGCCAGCCTTCTGGGGGTATTTCCAAAGTCTCTTCTTCTGGTTCTGGAGGGACACTCATTACGATAATAGCTGCTATTGTTTTATTCCTGCACGCTGAAGATAGCCCTCAATACAACATTAGCTTTCAGTGGGGTTGTAGTCTAATCGGATGGTTCCGATTAGCTCAGGCTAAACTCCTGACATCCCCTGCTCGGATGCACACATGGTTGGGAGCGGTTCAGTGCGTGCGTGCAAGGCCCAGCTTCCACAAGACCATCGCCGGCACTGTCTGAGGTTGAGCATGGCATGCACCCTCATTGCATTTGAAAGCACAAGAAAGAAAAAGTTGCCGAATAACAGGTTTCGTTTCGGGCCTAACCCTCAAAAGATTAAGCATCCACTGCACAGTCAATTCTAAAGCAAAAGCATACCGTGAGCACAAAAACAAAACGGCGGGTGATATAAGGCTGATAGTTTTCATTTTGCAAATACCCATTCTTTGAAAAGTTGTAAGGCAAGGGAAGTATAAACTGCCATACTTCTTACCACAATCGTCGCGGCGATGTTTTAACTTTCTAGTCTTCAGAGTTTCGTTCACTCAAATTGACCTGCAACACATGAAGAGGTATCGCCGTCGCCAGTGAATTCACGGCATGTCTTAAACTTCTCCACTGCCGGAAGTTTATGATCAAGGTTTGAAGCCAAGTACATAAGTAAGATAATGGGCGAACAGTCTACGTTGACTTTTCGCTTGAATCAAAGCCTTCAAATTACTGCCGTGTGAACGTACTGTGCAGCGCGCGGGAAACGAATGACGAGAAAAGAAGCGCGCATTACCTGTACAACTTCTTCCAAAGGAGCGCGCGTATTCCAAGAAGTGATGCGAGATGAGATCTTTATTTCGTTCACGCACACTGTTTCATTGGAGGAAGCAGCCTTGGACGCGAGGCTTTTGCACGTTGAAAGTGGAGAGGTCACTGTTCGTTCGTGAAGTCGGGTGTAAACTCAGTCATGTTCGTCCATTTTCCAACGCAAGACGCGTTTAGTACAAAAGAATATCAAAATGATCATTCGCTTCCAGAGAACATGTTTAAAACTCCAAGTCGTGGCGAGGGTAAGGAAGACGCGCAGTACACGCTATATGTGATACGCGAAGGCGCCCGGTTGGAAGCAAGATAATATGCGGCGTGGCTGCGAGATAATATGTGCACAAACGCGTGTGGTGCGAGTGCGATAACCTCAAAGTGTTTGTGAGAGAAACCAAAACGATATTATCTTTTAAAAGGACGCGTCCATAGACGCGGGTGGGAGCAACGCGGCTCCTTTGCTGAGTAATAGCGGTCAAAGCGTCTCTATATTGGTAAGCCTGAGCTGCAGGCGCCGAAAATATCCAAGCGCTGCTGTTTCGCTGAACAACAATTATTCGCACCCTCTATAGAGATAGGGAACGCGGCACATATCTTGGTCAGCAAGGCTTACTCAGCGAAGAGCCTTCGTTTGAGAACACTTGAGATTTATGTGATGAAAAACGCAAGCGCACTTTGTACACCGTATTGCTCTTTGCGCAAAGACTGGCTATTCGTGAATACTAGGCTACCATAAAGCTCCATCTATAAAGCTCAGGTAAATATATATATATATATATCGTCTTAACGAATTGCACGTAAATAATACGAGAGATCATGCATGTCCACAGACGACAGGTCGTTTGATGAGCTGCGAGAGACGTTTTGAAACGCTAAGTTCACATTGTGACCTTGCGACATACGTTACCCCGTAGACAGGTTTATAGTTTTATATAGGGGGGAAAAAAACTTTCCGACGTGGACAACGTCTCCACATCCTGGTTACGTTTGGAGACAGGGGGTCAAGTAAAAATAGAGCGACGATCGACACATGGCGTATCGAATGAGTATTTAATGTAGAGCGGATGAGTTCGATGATGTTCGATGGTGTTCGCTGACGTGACAGGTGGTTTGTTTGCGATCTACGCAGAGCCAATCGATGAAAGGTCTGAAAATTAATATCGGGGGGGTAAAACTTGGCCGTAATTCCTTATGAGGGCACCGAAGGGAACCGGTGACACGGGTCTCACTGCAACGGGAGCAGCCGGCACCTGCGTTTGCCATAGCGATCTCGGCTGCAGTTGGTGCTGGTGCGGTTGCTGTTGGTGCCAAAGCAATTGTCGTTGCAGTTCCAATTGTTGCCGGTGGTGCACGAACTGCTGAAACTCCAGCTGCTGCGACGTTTGCGGTTGCAATTGCGACTGGCCCATAAATTGCTGTTGTGGAAAAATCTGCTGTTGCGGCGTCTGCGGGTGCAATTGCGGCTGGCTCACAAATTGCTGTTGTTGAAAAATCTGCTGCTGCGGCGTCATCATTAACCCGGCGTCGAAAACAGCACCCGGAGGGTACGCAGCGAATTGTGCAGAATTGTCGTACGGAAATTGCGGGAACCCAGCTGATTGCGGTACGAGTGACGGCGGAACCCCGAAATGGGCGCCCAAATTTGACACCGCTGATACAAACGGCGTTCCTGGCTGCGGAGAAGCACCCGTACTAGCGACGGGCAGATACGCCCCAGAGCTACTTAAATTGTCGTCGTTCATCATTGCTGCGTCGCACTAGCTGACGTGTTTCGGCGACAAATTCCGGTCAGAATACGAGCGATTACTGTTGAGACAGCTGGCAATTTAAAATCGTGCGGAAAGGTCGTCCGGAAAAGAAGATTTCCCGCGCAACGAAACGCTGCTGCCGTTGATTACTTCTCTAGCTTTGTGCACGGATACGGCAGCAAGCTAGAGTCGCAGACAAACGTCGATTCACACACGAATTTTGCTGCAGAAAGACAATTCGTGCGGAAAGATCACCGTACGAAGCAGAAAAGCACCAAAATACGGTGCAGGGGTCGTCGTCCAATTGCTGTCGTACGGCCGTGTCGGTACGGATTGTCACGGGCGCCTGCCGCGTTGAAGATTTGTTGAATTCAAGTCAAAATTCCAGTCGCGCGAAGAATCCTGCGGAAAGGTCGCTCAGAGAAGGAAAATTGGACCAGCGGCAAGCTGTGTAGTCGTCATTATGCGGCACAGGTCGATACGTTATGCAGATATACAGTGTTCTCAAAAGAACAGGTTGTGCTTTGGTTGAGGCACGATTCCTTCGCCCAAGGGCGGAAAATTCAGGCTAAAATTATGTTGGTACAACGCGTTGTAGAACGCAGATACTAACGGAAGTCGTGAACCACGACCACGCTGATACCAGTTGTTCGGTTGTGAGGACTGAACCAGTCTCACAAGGGTGCAAGTAACACTTACAGGGAATATGGTACTGGGACCATAGGTTGATATCGGAATACTTTGTATACTGTCGGATATTTCTTAATACTTAGGTGAACTTTCACTGTTTGACGTTACAAGACACCAGAGGTCAGTGCCAATGTGTAACTAATTCAAAAACTGACACGAGAGCTTGTTCAGCTCTTTAAGTAGTAACATGTCGACTCGAATTCCCTCAGATCTCATCCGAATTCGACAGTCACAGTGCTCAGTCACTTCATGTTCACATATCCTATGACAGGTCTTGTCATTTGGCCTCTTGGGCTGCAGCTGCCAGTCATACAATGATCTCTGCTCTGAATTACTGAATAGTCATAGATCTGATGATGTGGCAAGAACTGGGGCTCTCCTGGTTTCCCTCCAGTTCTGTGTGGCTGTTTGAATATGAAATGGTTCCCACCATTTCTGGAATGGTTTCCCACCAATTCTCTCAACCTTCAAAACTCACTTTCGGGTCAGGCATTTCTGTCAGTCATTTCTGTCAGACACTCTCGTCATCTGGTCATATAAATGCCTGTCATTGGTGACTGTCATAGTACCCGTCACTCGTCATTCTGACACGCCGTCATTCTGTCTCGTGACTTACCCTAGCACAGTTTGATTAAAGCGAACTGACGCAGCACGGGGTTTTGTAATCGATAAACAGATAGGCCTCGAGTGAGTTCTGGAGCTCTATATATGGCGAAGGCGACGTGTCGCAGGGAGGCGCACGGTAGGCTCTTTGAAGGCTGTTGTGAGGTAAAAGTTCACGCTGTTGCTTTCAACTCGAAATGGAAACACGAGTCTGAAAGGGTGAAGTCTGGCGTTGCTGAATACTTCAACGGAGTGATACAACAATATCACTACGACATACAACAGTCAGAACATGAGTATGAGTACACCAGTCAGTATATTTTTGTATCCGCGACCGGTGATCAAACAAATTCGTTATATTAGCTTTAACACTTAAAGGGCGAATTGATATACTGCTCATGTACTGATACTGTTTCCAGGTTGATGTAGCATACGTTTTGGGGCATATCTCGCGTTCTACTTATCCATTCGTGCCCCTATTTCGCGTGCCTAACAAAGCACACACGCAACTATCTACTTCACATCACGGCTTACATCTAGAGCACGCGAGCATACATGTATGCCGCTAGGTTGGAGTGCATGCACGCATTCCTCCCTACCCTTTAGTATGGGGCACTCATACCCCTGCACTTTCCGATAAGTTTTTTGCTCAATATATTGAGTTTGGTGGCCTTTACGGGGTTGGGGGACCTTGCTCAACTCACAAATATGGATACCAATACTTCATACATCTCAAGTAGGTGACTAACGTAGAAGTTATGGCACTTTCCGCGCTCATACTGATCCTATACTGCAAAATCTGAATTCGCCCTTTAAGTGTTAAGTGGCAACCCAAGTGATAGTAGTTGGTTCATAGGGATATCTACAACATCGTAAAGTTTCCTACATCGAAAGTCTTCGTTTACCTACCCTGTAGGTGCTTTAAAGTTGATGTACCTAAGGGATGTACCTAAAATTTCGACTTTTCAAAAATGGCAAAAATCTGAAATTTGCCCACGCGCGGCCTACCACATATACACCGTAAGGTGACAAATGCCATATACCATATAGTTTATACCCTCAAGGGACGTCTTTAGACTAACATATATCGGCCACAAACTCACCGATGATGATTTCGATGGTTTGAGGCATGAAAATGCCCAAGGGGTGTTAGGCATATCGGATGTACCTAAGGCCGGGTAGTGGACACCCGCCAACCCAGCCAGCTTGCCAGCAGGCGCGAGAGGTCCTGGCAAGGATAACCACACACCATGACCCATCTCTCCACACTCAGCGCGCCTGCGCCAACCAGATGCTGAAGTGTAGTGTCAGCCAGGTTCGCCGGCAGTCTGTCCAACTCGATGGCGTACACGACTAGCAGGTCAGGGTAACGCCTGCTCAGAGCCACACACCTAGCCCTCGCCACCGCCTGGCTGGCAGGCGAGATGTCTTGGTAGAGGTACTTGTTCACCTTAATACCGTTCCGAAGCAGCATCTCCAAACCTGCACACAGTCCTCCACAGGGCTCGTAGAAGATGACGCCATCGTCCCTGGCTTCCTGGAAGAAGCGTTTGCTGATCATCACTCTGGTGTCAATCTTCTGGGGCAGCCTCAACACCCCATCTCCATGGACTCGCTTTGTTGTAGAGAGCCGGTGATCCCTCACCATGAGTCCCCCGAGTTGGCTTCACTAGGCTCACCGCATCCCATGCTGCTCCGTCGCCTCAGCCTGCCAGAGTCTTCCACAGGCTCCGGGTAGTCCGTGTCGAACATCTCCCCTGAGTTGCATTATTCCAACTCCTCTTTGTATTGCAGGTCAAACAACCGATGCACTTTGCCCGCGCCAAGCTGCTCGCGTGCGCACGCAACAAGCAGGAGTTCGCCACCTGAGCCTCAGGATTTGCAACCTCCCCCAAGAGTGGTTCTTGCGCCAGTGCGAAGCACACCTGATCGCAGAAGCCCCTGGTGCAATACTCCACATGGCAGGCTTCGAGAGGTTGTCCGTGTTCCATGTCCAGCCTGGGCCCAGTCGCATCCTGCGTCGTGGGTAGTGGAAAGCGTGATGGCACATCAGCGTTGGTGTTCTCGTTCTTGGGTCCCGGGCGGTACGCACTGCACCGTGAACTCGAACGCCTGCAACGTGATCGCCCACTGTAGATGCTGGCCTTGAAGATCTGCCTTCTCCATCGACGTCGTGAGAGGAGAATGGCCCGTGACCAAGGTGAACTTGACCCCATGCAGGTACTGTCTCAGCGTGCGCGCCGCCCACACTACTACGGCTAATATCTCGCCCTGAAAGCTGGCGTACTGCTTCTCAGTCTTCCCAACTTAGGGACTGACTGATGGCGACACATATGTGCTCCACCCCTTCCTCGCCCTTCTGCCCTAGCACCGCACCGCGATGCCATACTTACTCCAATCAGTGTAGAGGAAGATGGGCTTGCTGTAGTCAATGGGTCTCAGACACCTCCCGGAACACAGTGCGTCCTTCAGGTTCTGCAACGACTCATCTTCCTGACTTTTCCCCCAAGCCTGCTTGACATCCGTGATCTCCTTTTTGAGCAGATCATTGAGTGGACGCGCAAGCTCAGAAAAGTTGCCCCCGACTCACCAACCAGGCCCTTGTAGTAGTTCGACAGCATGTCCGTTCAGCTCGGCTTCAATGCTGAGCCCGAGAAACAGGTGTCCGCTACGTAATTCTTTCACCCCTCTTTCTCCGTGGATTTCTTACGCGCACGATTCGGCCAGCGTGGTTGAGTCTGACTCCGAGGATGAGGACGTGCCTGCCGACGAGCCACCACCCGCTCTACGGGTTGGTGGTGTCTGGAGACCGACAGTTGGAGCATGGCTTACGGCAGCAGCGATGCCCGCTTTGTTCATGTGTCTCAGCATGTGCTTCACGCACACCGTGGCGGGCTCTGCACTTTGTGATGTGGAAATTGCTCCACAGTCGGTGGTGTACAGACACTACTCTGGTTATCAAAATGACACAGTGGGCTTCGTTGACACCGCCTTTCTGGACTCTGGTACCGTTGACTTTACCAACATCTTCCATTTAGACTCTGGTGTGATCGACTCTGACACCGCCGAGATTTCCAGACTGGCTGACTCGATTGAGAACTACAATGCCAACAGTGCATTCCTATCTGTGGACCACTTTCAAAGTGGCTGAGTTGCTCTGTTAACTGCTAGTAGCACAACTAGATCTGTGTAAAAGGCAAAGCAGCCTTCGGTGTGTAGTGCTAGCTAGAGATTGGGACCGCCCTGGCCAAGCACAGGCCCCCACTAGAAATATGTTCCCACCGCTTGAGATGGTGTTTGTTTTGTACCCCACTGACTATCCACCCCAAACTATTCCTCCGTAACAGTCCAGGGTGGTGTGCTGGATGTGACACACTGTGTGTCACCTCCGTAGTCTGTACTGTGTACTCCTACAGCACAGGGTGACAGTCCATAGGGTTTCGGCTTATGCCGTGAGTTGACTGATCAGTTTTACACAAGTAAAGTAAGCGAAAGCAGTCTGAGTCTGACTATAGATATATTCCGAACTTATATATCTAACAGTGCAGGAGGAGGTGGCCATTATCGATTCAACCTCTGATGACACTGTGCATTTATATGACTTGTCACACGGTTTCGTGACTGATGATGGTGCCGTTGGTGCATCAGAAATCCCGGTGGGTGTCACACTAGCAGCAGAACATGTTGCAGAGGCCAGTGCTGTTAAAATTTCGGGTCCAACCCCACAGAGTACAATAATATCTACAGCTAGCCTCCCATCAGCTCCTCAACATTCTGCTGATCATATTTTAGTGTTTTTACGTAGCCTTGGGGCAGACATTGAAAATGGTATATATTTTTTTATGTTTTTTTTCGTGTTTTCAATTAAAAACACTTGTCATGTCTAGACGGGCCATGCCGATTTTTTCTGAAAAGTTGTTAACTTGATAGCAAATGTTATCAATATGTGCCTTACTAGTCGGGGAGGATCAATATGCATTGAATTTAATAGTTTGCTACGTATATGGACCGTCCATACATCGCTATATGCATGCGCCTCACAATATACTCAATTAATTCATTAAGGAATCGATGCATGTTTTAAAGAATGTCCCTTTTTTTGCAGAGCATTTTTACTGCCAACTATTGTACAAATACCCCTCAAAAGTTCTATACTGACCTGGGTGTAGGGAATAAAATGTCCATTTTGCACTATAATGGCCCCCTCCCCCCCTTTGTTCACCGTGCACGGGCCGGGAACGGTGTTCGGGCGCACTTACTAAGTGCCGCCCTTAGATATCTTCCTAACGATCAAGTAATACTGCATATTTTATTAAGAGAACAGGGAGCTGAGGGCAGCCAGTCTCATCGAAAAAAGGCGACCCCTCCCTCACCAGCTTGCATCGCCTGATCAAATGGCGGACCATAAGATCTGAGGTCGCCAGCCATAATCCCCCTTAAGAATTGTGTGATTTTACCAAAATTTAACTACATGCATACAGTTGGCGCCCCTAAGTCCTACCAAAAGGCTGTATGAAGTGCAATACTAATCCTGGGGTTTCCTTCTAGAAAAAGGAGTACTGGTCTTCGCATGCAGGTGTTTGCTTCCGTGTCAAAGCTTCAGCGCTAGTTTCCAGACATGAATCCATACTTTCAAGTGTTACAATACTTTCTGTTGAAGCTGACAACACATGATGCTCACTGGCCCTTACACCATTACTTTATGGCAAGAACCATCAAAAGCAGGCCTACTTTTTGATACATGCACATTCGGCAATCGTTTCTTGGTGCATTTATAAACTATCAAATCATTATTTTCTGTAAGTGAAAACCGATCCCACACAGACAGTGGACCTAAAAGTACGGTCACATACAGAACAACGTCCAGGCAATAAATCTCAGCAACTAGGGAAGTTGCTTACAATCTGGCCCGATGATCCTAACAGAGTGTTCTAATCGTGCCGTGAGTATGTCAGGTGCACGCTTTGACTAGTAGAGCCTTCTCTTTTTGAAGATCGAAGTTCTGGCTACGGACCCAATTCACTTCTGCCCAAAGCTCCTCTATGCGCTGGTGAAGCTCTCGTGTGACGCTACTCTTATCCAAATTCTCATCTGGGGAGAGCTCTCGCCGTGCACTGACAGCTGGCCGCGGACTTCCAGCCACCACTTTGCTGGGTTCTTGGGTCTCTGCAAACTGATACTCCCTACTACTGCACTCCGTAGGCGAGCCTGACTCTGCACAAGTTGCAGGGTCTTCATTCCGTACAGGGCGCTTTGTCCTGAAAGCTCTTGGCATTTTGTAGAATTCCGAGGTCTGTACATGCAGATGCTGTTTGGTGGTGGTTGGCGGAGGACGGGCGTACTCCGAGGGAGAAGCTAAGGGGTTGGAGGAGGTAAACACGAGGTCGTGTGGGCTGACAGGAATGGACGGAGCTCCTATCTCCGTGTGGAAGTTGAAGCCTATGTGCTCAGGATAGAAAGCCGATGGGCTCAAGGTTTTTGGCTTCACGTATGGGGGTGCAGGTGTGGAATCCACCGCTGGCGAGGGCTCCTGTTCAGGTGGTGCCTGCGCGCTAGCTTGCTCCTCTGGCTGTGGTTTGACTGGTGCGCCGTTCGTCTGGAAGACTTGAATATCGGACTTGTGCTTTTCTTGGTTCTCCTTAGAGCTGTGCTGGATGGGCTGGATGTGCACCCTCTGTATGCTGGAATCGCTGTGAGCACCATGGTCCAAAGTGATAGCACCCGTGGCAGAAAACGGCTGCAAAGGACCTTCCCAGGGTATTCCGCTTGACTCCCCAGCATTGGGATGAACCTGAAAAAGCCGTTGTGTCTCCGACTTGATACCCCCCGACTCCTCTTCTCGGCTTTGGGCATTCTGGAGCTCCTCGAGAACGGCGTCAATTGCAGCGTCTTTCATCGCAGGTTGCACCGACTGCCTCTCCGCCCGCAGTTCCGTCTTCCGTTTACGCTTGCTCGTGCGTCTTCTCTCAGTTGGAGGCCGGGTATCCACCCCTTGGGAGTTCTTGCTGTCGACACCTGTTACAACCCGGGTTTGTGCATCCGTCAGAAGGAGCCGTAGGCAGAGAGGGGAGACTTCCGCTTGTACGAGATACCACTCACACAACTCCTCTCGCCTGCGCTGAAGTGCTTACAATACGAGATCGGGTGAAAACTCTACAGCAGTGCTTTAGCAACAAAATACCATGTATGGTCATCGAACATGAGGCAGCTCACGTGACAGTGTGACACGAAATGGGTGATCCCAGGGCACGGAGTTCAGTTCCTGGATATGAGTATGATATAGCAGATACCGAGAACGAAGAGCGAGGCTGCAAGGCAACCTCAACAACAGGGCAGACAGCGCTCTTGTCTCACTCGAGAACAGAACAATCTGCATAGCGCCGCGTCGCTTCCTGAGTCGAACGATTGCAACGGCAGGTGAGCACTCACCACTTTGGAAAACAGCCAAGTGTGCACGGGAGGTCTGCACTTGACGGTGATCCTGCCCAAGGGACTTCTCTTGGATAGTAAGTGCGCGGGTCGCAAGCTCTAGAGCCTCGTCATAGCTATGCATGCCTGCAGAATAGGTTGAGTCAGCAACATGGTCACAAGGCACACTCCAACACCATACAGGAAGCATGACATAATTCGCAGAGAACAGCCAAGCATGTTGCCTCAGCTTTTGACTTACGTGCCTTTAATCTCAGGTAGCTACGACAATCACAAAAGCGTACAGACTGGAAAGACACGTGGACTTCCATAAGCAAACGAAACAGGTAAACTTCTTCAACTCATTCCAGTTGGACAGGTCACCATATTTTAAAGTACAGGGGGGCAACAACAAACCCTGACAACAAAAAGCTGAGTGCGGCTGGTGTGTACAGGACGGGAGAAGGTGACTTACTATGTAAACATGCGGCGAGATTGTTTAAAGAAGAAGCGATAGCTGGATGCTGTGGACCGTAGTGATTTACGTTAGCAGCCGCAACCTGCCTAAGAATGGGAAGCGCCTCTTTAAACTGGCCCTGCTTTTGATGAAGATCGGCTATCCACGCACGTGCAGTAATCGTGTCAGGGTGATCTGGGCCCATAGCCTTTTCACGTATAGCCATAGCGCGCTGCAGCAAAGGCTCGGCCTCGTCGTATCGTAGCAAAACACCTGTTCCATGAGAACAGGAACACAAACGCATCAAGTACATATCATTCACACAGTCCTGTGACAACGTGGTAACGGACACTACTTACGTGAGGGGCAGCTTGCAATTGCCAGATTGAAAGGACACATTCAAGGTTCCGCGCACATGATCGGAGTAGATCCTGTCGAATATTAAGATACGGTGGGTTGGGGCTTTGGGAGCTCACTGCTCAACAAAAGCGCAGCCAAGTTGGTGAGAGAGGACGCCACGGTTGGGCTATCTGGCCCGAAGTGTCTCTCATTCGCCGCAACTACTTGTTGTAAGATTGGTAATGCCTGTTCATACATCCCTTGCTTTTGATACAAGTCTCCAATCCACGCCCGAGCTGTTGTTGTATCTGGGTGATCGACACCGAGAACCTTTTTTCGAACTCTAAGGGATCGCTTGAAAAGCGGCTTGGCTTCTTCGTATTTCCCAACAGCTGTGCACAACCAATGAGAACACTCGTCAAGCCTGTGCCAGTATCAAGCTGCACTTGAGGAATGACGTTCAGACGAAGCGGGAAGGAGGAAACATACTGCTCAACAGTGAGCCCAGGCTGCTTAATGAAGACGCTGTGTCTGGATGCCACTCCCCTCCAGGCATTTTCTCACGGATCGCCAGTTCGTTTCTTCGCAGTGTCGTGGCTTCCTCGTACTGACCCATAGCTGCCAAAACTCCGGAGGAAGGTAAGTAATGAAACCAACACAAAAAAACCCCGAACCTCACAATCGAAGTGCAGTGAAAGTCAGAAAACTCCAGTTGATATTGCGCACTTTCGAGGAGGTAAGCCTTGTTGCCGAAGGATGTTGCCGTATTCGGATGTTCAGGGCCGTAGACGTGAACCATGATCGCCACTTCCCGGTCTCTCAACGGTGTGGCCTCGTCGTACCTGCCCATGGCTGTAGGGAGAAACACAACCTCGGCTAAGTGTAAGCAGATATCACCTTCCAAACGCAAAAGCTGGGCAACGCGACTTCTCTTCTCGTGCGCGTGTCAACGATGCACCTATACAACCACTAATGAATGCTTCTTTTCGAGGCAGGCTTACAAGGGGGCAGGGGAATACTTTGAAATAACATCGCGAGGGTTCCAATTGCGGTGGCTACAGTGGGATCGTTCGGGCCGTAATAGGCTTCGTATTCTTCAGCGACGAGCTTCAATTCCTCTAAGGACTTCTGGAACTGTCCCCGGCGATGATACAAGTCTCCCAGAAGAGCTCTCACTTTGATGGTCTCAGGGTCGTTGTGCCCGAAACGCTGCCGATTCAGCTCTAGGGAGCGTTTAAGCATTTCCTCCGCTTCGTCGTACCTTCCAGCGCCTGCCAAAAAGGCAAAACAGAGATGTAAAGTGACCTTCTCTCCGGGACGCCACACACAAGCTGATGCTACATCTCCAGAGGGCTCCACTTGCTAGTTCAAAGTAACGTCGCTACGAGTGCACTTAAACAAAGATAACGTGAAAGGGTTTCCCCTAAATGTTGAGTTCTTCGGAGCATTAAACCCTTCTACACTCGTTATTCGTCGAGATCACAACACACGTTGCTTTGGACGTATTGTTGTCCCTATCAGCGTTCGCCATCCAACAGTGCAACTTTGAGGACGGAGGCTCGCAAGGGAAACCCTCACCATAGACTTGCTTAAAAAGATCCACATCCTCGATCATAACAAGATCGCTGTCACTGTATTCTCCAACAGCTGCCATCCAAAGCAGTTTAATAAGTGCGAGTGTAGAAAGAGCTCTTTCAGTGCAAGTGTAGAGGAAGGAGGGCCCCGGATTTCGAAGTAAGCTAGTCGATCGAATAAACGAATTCGTGTCGAATTCGATCCTGACAGATATGAAGGCGCTTTACAACATCATTCCAGCTGAGCTCATAAGTCTTAAAGCAGAGTGGCAGCATAAGCTAACAGTTCTAGTTTTGGCCGACCACACAATCGGCTAAAGAGTCAAAGCGGACTGAACGCGGGAAACGGGTTTTACGAACCGCAAATGCATATTGCCCCCAGAATGGCTATGGCAACGCTGACAGTCCCTAGCCGTGTAGTCATGGCAAAGACGGGGGTGAGTTTGGAGCGACGAGAGCGAGGTTTCCTTTAGTTTCTGGAAAAAACAACCGGCACAGGTTAAGAGCTTGAGGGCCTCGCAATCGGTTTAAGAACACTATATCCTTGGACAGCTACTCAGGCACTTCAGTCATTTAAAAAGTCCACTCGGCGTGGTAACATCTCCTTTGACCGCAGTAGCAGGATCCGGCAAAGCTGCGGCAGTCAACGAGTGGGCAACCGGAACCTGCATCAGGAGAACGTGCAGAGAAAGACCTTCGATTGTTGTAGACAGAGCCAACGAGACACAGCAAGGTGGCTTCCAGGGGTGTTTCGTAGTCGACAGGTACAAATCAAGATAGGCGCATGCGGCCTACAGGAGAACTGAAAACGTTCCAGGCGTGGCAGCGCTAGTCGAATCCCAGAAAGGATTTAACCTCTACTGTGGCAACGATTCGAAGGCATCACAAAACGTTGAGGAGGAGCGGTGCCCACGTGTTCCAGATCTCCTCAATTTTTCCCACTTTTCAACCGTTGAGATCACAAGGACTGGACAACCAAATCACAGCTTTACGTTTCTACTACCTTGAAATATATCGAATTCGTGGCTTCACTCAAGCAAAGGAGAAAGACATCCTTGCACCTCCCTAGGAGACAACGGGAACGCGGCCGCAGCAAAATAGTCTTCACCTCCGGTTTGGTCCATCACAGAATACTAAAACTGTTTCCGAAACCGTGTAAATGGGAACCTCGGAAGGAGATGAAATCCTAAGCAAAAATACTATTGCCTCATGGAAGACTTCCGATCACAACGGGAGAGTTTCGGATCAACCTCACACGTATTTTTGCTAACTTTGAAGGATCGACAATACGAAGTACCCTTTCACAAGAAGTGTTTAAGCAAATAAGGGGCAAAATAATTCTGATACAAGATAATGATGAAACCTCTTGAAAGCAAATATGAAAAAGGCCACGTGCTCACCACGCCGTATGGAATGAAGTCGTATCATCACGGCGGAAGTGGGAGGGGCGTTGGCAAGGGAGTTTCAGGCGTCAACAGATTCCTGAAAGAGAATCGAAACCGGGCATCGAATATCATAATTTCCCGAGACTATGATACTAACACATGTATAACGTGAAATCCTTGTCTTGCGTCCGTATACCTTCCATAGCAACCTCCTAAGAAAGCAGAAACCTTTCGAACGCAAACGTTTTTTGAGCTCCCAGCAACACGAACAGCGCAAATTGAACAGCTGAGCGACAAGACTGAAGACAGGATCGAAGACCAACGCTTAAGACGTCACACACAGATCAACAGACGAAGAGACACCACCGCACCAGACGAGAGCGAGAGGTCCGATAGGCATAGCCTACGATAAAGCCTTATTAGCGGATACAGTCGCATCTCGTCTCTCGTGTCGCTGTCGTCTGCACCGCACCGTGTCACGCGTAGAGCTGCACAACTTAAACTGGTCCGTTCATTTTTAATAGCGGTAATTTTCCGAATCCGACAGTCCATATACGATTTCAGAGATCAAAGTACGATACAGTCCTTTGTCGCTCCCCAGGAATCTCTTAGGACCTTCCGATGTTCCCGATCTAAAAACCATGGACGGCTCAACTTTAGTTGGGCTCTTGGGCACCCCTACCGCACCGCGCAGCACCATCACCACTTCACCATCACCAGCGCAGGTCCTTTTTAGCGAAAGATAATAATTTAATACCGTAGGCCTTTCGGCTTCCGTTACATCTAACCGTTAGGAAGCGGTGGACCTAGTATGAGACCCCCGCACGATTTAATCCTCCATGACCGTCCGATAGGTTTTGAGTTGTGAACTTGAGTTTCCTTGGTGGCGCTGGCACCGCGCCATCCGCAAAAAATCTTTGCGGGATGAGATGACGGATGACGAGTTGATCTTGTTCTTGATGGCATGGCATGGCATGGCATATCGCATAGCATATCGATATGGCATGGCATAGCATGGCAATGGCATTGGCATTCATTGGCATTGCACCGAGTCTTTCGAGTCTGAGACAGTGAACACAGAACAGTCTACACGTGACACAGTGACACAGTCACAGAGTCTTCTGATGAGGCCCGTCCTTAGGCCCGTCCTTATATCTGGTTTGGAGATTACGGCCGTCGCGTCGCGTCGCGTCGCGTCGCGTCTGACCAGATTTAAGGATGAATAATTCGACACTTCCCGTCATGCTGCCCAACATTTATCGTCTACGTGGCGTCTGGATGGTGTCGTCGTGGCAACGGCAAAACAATTGCACGCAAGCTTAAACGTGAATGCAGTGTTGAAATTGACAGTGCCCCGTAAGTCGCTATCCAGCGGCTGTTGTTTTCGGGATGCTAACGTATACCAAACACAGCATTACTTTGCATATGAATTCTAATAAGTGTTAGGAACAACATGTTTTTTTGCGCGCAAGATTCGTCCAGGATTCTGGATGCTGGACGACTCTTGTGAGGGGCGGGTAATGGGCGTGATTCGAGCCAACCATCTCGACTCACGCCCAGCAGCGACTCATACTGCACAGCATGAACATATCAGGCATATCATATGAACATACGAAATCAATTATGAGCATCTAACAGTGCACTGTCACCTTTAGCGGAAACGCGGATGTCAACCGCGTCGCCACGTTTCCGCCGCGGGGCTCGAAGCGGGTGAACCAAATCGTGACCAAATGAAACACAGATGCGCACATACAACGTTGAAAATATGTTTCAGTTGTTGCTATTAGTATTTTTTAGCTTTCCCTTCGGCGGGATACCGAAGGGAATGCCGTTTTGCGGATGCGGTTTCCCGCTTCCGCAATTCCAGCTTCCGCCACACGAAGCGGAGAATTCGAGGTCAAGGCACGGTATCGGTTGGTCCAAGGTGTTATTAGTCGATATCGATATGCAAAATCAATCTATCGGGCAATACCAATATTGTCTTTAAGTTATTAGTCGATACCGATATTAACTAATTGGGTATTAGTTGATACCCATTTTCCGATATGTGAAAAAAAAATTAGGTAATACCGATATTATGATAAACTGATATATCGGTTCTTAGCAAGCATACGAATTCTGCCTACTCCTACCTATCTAGTTCAGCTCTTCGGCACATGATTCCTACCTATCTACATATCTCATTGCAACCATTATTAGGGAATGTTCAATGGTCCCTCCATTCATGCTTTTTCTTAAGTCGATATGCATCTCGATGCAAGCGCTAGAAGCTCGCTCTACTAACACCGGTTGTGCTCGCAAGCGCAGCACGAAGGAACGGTCTCGTCATCTTGAACATCGTACTAAAAGGGAATCCCCCCCCTCCCCCCGAGTCTTCCACCACTCTGCAAGATACAAGCCAAACTCGTCATCATTCTTCCTTGCCCTGTGGCATCGTTGTAGCGGGTTCATATTCAACTTCACTATCACTATCTAAAACACTTGCAACTGTGGTTTGTGTGTTGGAAATAATGGACTTCTTGGCATTGGGCGGGTCACGTTGGGCGGTGCTCTCATATGCGTGTCGGCGCAAGGCGCTTGGTTCTTGCGGACGCCATTTCTCTTGCAGCCGAAGGTTCGCTTCCGATATTTCGATATTCCGATATCTTTCCCGATATGTCAATGATTTGGTATTAGTCGATGCCGATATGATTTGGCGTGGTATTAGTTGATACCGATGTTACATAATTAGTAATTAGTCGATATTGATATTCCGATAACAATTATCGATTGATAGCGATATCGCCGATATATCGATATATCGGATATCGGTTGCAACCGATACCGTGCCTTGTTCGAGATCTGCTTCCAATCACCGAATATGTGCGGGGATGCTTCCTATCGTTCATGATACCTTCTAGTAAACATTATTTCCTTCTAATATATCGCGAATACTTCAATTTCTTCACTAATCTACCCTGCTGCACTAGGTTTTCACACGGTGCTAATTAGGTCAAACGTTTGACCTACAAAGTGTCGCATTGCCTACGTGGGGAATGTCGCATGGCCTACGTGGAGCGTACACTTGCGTCGCATATCCAAGGAGCGTCCATTTATTTTATCTCCGATTTGATCTGACGAACAGTTTTCTAATTTTGCCTACGTGGAACCAAAAAAGGCGACGCAAGAGCGTCGCGTCGCGTAAATGTTGAACAAAACATCTCTGCGTAGCGTGTTACGCAAAAGTGATGTGAAAGCAGATAATATATACTGTCAGATATATAGTTCGGAGTGAATATATCGGATAACTGGAAATAAACCCTGAGTTAAAGGTTTCGGGATCAGAACGGTAAAAGTCGGATAGATAAAAGAGGTATACACATAAATACTAACGGGAGTTTCCCGACTACTAGTGACGGTCACCCAGCCTACTTTAGGAGGTGACAAGTGACAGATTATCCTGTCGGTGTGTCACATCCAGCACACCACCTAGGGTGGTGACCGGAGTTAGCAGTGAAACGAAGCAAACAAACTCCCTACTTGACTTCAGGAGGAAACGGTAGCACACCTGGGGGCCTGTACTCTTGGTCAGGGCGGTCCCAGGTCACAGCAAGGTTGACAGATACTGTGTTAACTGCTAAAACCCTAAACACAGCTCAATTTCAGAGAGCTCCTCTGCACATCTAGGAGGCTAAGGAATAGCTAATCTCTAGGCAGGCACGGTGTGACCAATCTCAGCCACTAGGGGTCTGCGGGGCTGGCGATCCGGCCCGGAGCAGCGTGAGGGTGAAGTAGTTTCCGGCCT
This sequence comes from Cymbomonas tetramitiformis, assembly GCA_001247695.2. NCBI lineage: Eukaryota > Viridiplantae > Chlorophyta > Pyramimonadophyceae > Pyramimonadales > Pyramimonadaceae > Cymbomonas > Cymbomonas tetramitiformis. The sequence continues at coordinate 20,537 of LGRX02007125.1, read as the reverse complement.
CCGGGGCTGGTGGTAAATCATTCGTAGAAGAAATTGTTGAATCCTCGATCACAGCCGCATGGTCACCAGAGCTCGGCTCCTCGTCATCGGACGAGTACGGCGGTGGCGGGTAAGGCGGTGACGGCGGAACGTAATCAGGGTCGGGGTCATATAGCCATGGTGGCCGTGGGACATTGCGGAGAGTGTGGAATCCCTGCCGCAGCTCCCGATACCGCGCCTGTCGATGTGGCGGAATAGCAGCCGTGCTCGCACCACCCACCGCGTCGCCAAGATCGTCACGAACCATTGCAGTTGGCGAAGTTCCCGTAGTTGGGACTGCCGAGGCAGTCCACGTAGCACCACCGACCGGTGGAGCCGTGCATGTGCGCGCACCGGCACCACCGACATCGGCAACGGTGTGCGGCGCGGCGGTGGCACAAATCACAAACAGCGCACACACCAAGGACGAAGTGAGAAGAGACCTCCCGAAGCCCGGAATGGCGTCCCCACAGCCGTACCGTGGCCGCGGCGGTGCCACCGAGGCATCCTCGTCGTCATCGTCGCTCGTGGCGTAGGTCGCGGGCTTGTAGTCCATCACGCGCTCCGGTGCCTCAACCGCGGAGAGCAAATTCATGCTCGCGGCCGGCTCGTCGGGCGCCCCCAATGCAATCCCCGTGCTCTCAATGAAATCGGCAAACGTGCGGGTGACGGGAGGGCAGAAGGGGTTCGGCGGACCGGTCCATTCCTCCTCGGATTCAACCGACGCGGGCGGGGAGTGCGCGGTCGGCTCCGACACCACCGGCAATTCGGCAGCGAAGGTGTTGATGTTGAATGTTGAAGCCCCAGCCGTGCGTGCCATCTCAGAGAACTCGGTGACGGCGGACACGAGGACCTCACCGTCCTCCTCGCAGAACGAGCACGCGGAAAGATCGGCGAAGACCTCCGGCTTCCCGCCCGCAAGCATACAAAGGGCGTCGAATTCCACGGGGTCGCCGTGGTCGATGGCGTGTTGGAACTTCGCGGCCAGCACGGAGTTCTCGGCCTCCTCGGCGAAGGCGTAGGCCGAGAGTCCGGTCCTGCCCCCGTTCGGGCAGTCCCGATGCCAATGCCGCGCTTTCCCCTTAGCGCACACCTGATTTTGGCAGTACGGGATGGTCGCACCGGTGTCTCGGTGGAAGGCCACCTTCCTTGAGACGGATTGAGACCAATTCCCCCCTTTGGGGAGGGGCGAGGCCGCGAAGCGGGTCTTGACGCGGCGGTCCGGCTTGTCCGCGCGAGGTGTGAATCCCCGTGGGGACGTCTCGGACTCGGCGGCGACGAGGAAGTCGGCCAATTGCCGCTTCGAGTCGAGTACCATCGCGTCCGTAAGTCCGCGATCTCACCCGTCGTGCCCGAATCACCGATGTCCTTCTCCATGAAGTGCGTGCCGTGGGAGTACCGGTGTGCGGATGCGGTGGCGGTGCCCGCCCGCACGTGCTCGCCGTAGCACTCACGTACCCATTGCTGAATGGTGAGGAGGTCGTGGGCGGCTCGTTGGTCGTGAAGAAGCAAGCGGGACACCACCGGCTGGTAGAAGGTGGTGTCGAGGGCTTTGATGAAAAGGGACTTCACGTCCTCGTCCATGAGCGTCGCCCTTGATCTCGCAGCCTTGAGCGCGGCGTTGAAGTCCTCGATCGGTCCATGAGGGTCCATGCCCGCAGGGATGCGGACGGCGAACATGTCCGCTTGCCCTTGGAAGGGGTCACCAACCGGGATCATCCGACGGGCGAACTCGAGCAGAACACGCTTACCGTCTGTCGGGAAGCTGGCGTGGGACGAGTCCATCCAGTCCGCTGCGGGCGAGGAGGGGTCTACCAGCAACTCGAGCGTGGAGAACAGCAAATCGTTGGCCTCCACGCGGACGGCCAAAGTAGCGTCGTCCAGCGTGAAGAGCGGAGCGAAACCGATACTAGAATGCCCTAGTGACACAGTGAAAACGCTGAACGCCGTAGGGTTTGAGCGAGGCAATCGGGTATATCAAAAGATGGAAATGAATACACGACTCTCAGGCTATCTAAGCTCTGAGGCCGTCACTAGGCAATCATATCGTGTGTCACAGTCTAAGCTACCGAAGTCGAACTACTGAGTACAGGTAGGAAGTCACTGTACTGTCACTGTCACTGTCATACGTCATACGTGATACTGAACTACTGAATCTCAGCACACCACCTCGGCTGAGGTGGCACAAGAACGTGAAACAGGTAGCTAATGCAAACTAAGAGGTCCCCGTCCACGGATCAGGACAACATCAACCAAAGGGCCGACCTGCCGCCATCCCCGCTTCCGGCTAACCCTCTAAACCGAATGCTAAAGTACTAGTATATGCATGCCAACTAGGTGGACTGCCACAAGAACATGAAAATAGTGACTGGTCTCCGCCAGATCTCGCTCCCCGATAGATACTCTCATCTGATGCTGCTCAGCTCGACGGTCAACCAGTACTCGAGGGCATAGAAGATGTCAAAGAGGTACAGGATGTAGTCAAAGGCCAGAATCCAGTCAGATGTGCTTAAGGTCAGAGTAGAGCTGTCGGTGTCTAAGGTCTCATAGGGCAGGTCATAGGTACCAGTCTGTCCACGAACACAAAGTCCAGTCCAGAAGGGCACCACGTCAAAGGGCATCAATCCAGTCAGACCAGAAAGACCCCTTGCCCGACCGCTGCCGGCTCACAGGCCTGCAGCTCAGCCGGACAGAGGACCAGAGAACCTAGGAGTCACCCGCACCACTGGGGTGCGGGCGGATCACGTCCATGAAGGACTCGATCATGCTGATGATCACCCGCACCTTGTCCTTGAGCCCAGGAAGAAGTTTGGTGAAGATATCAGCCAGGTTGAGTAAAGTGTTGATGTAAACAGGCACTAGGTACCCAGCACACACCCACCCCCGAAAGCAGTGAAAACGGATCAACACATGCTTAATCTTGGTGGATAGCATGACATTCCTCAGAATGGAGGAGGCCGCCTGGTTGTCAATCATGACAGCCACCGGGAGCTCCAGCCTGGGAATGAAGGGTCCAGAGGTACCATACATGCCAGACCGCTGAGAGTGGTACTCCCGCGGACCGTCCTCGTAGCCCGTGCCATCATATGGTACTGGCACCGCGTGAGGCAGGGCATACAGGCTGCTGTCAGGAACAGGCTCAGCCTCCTGGTATATGGCCAGACAACACAAGCAAGCGCCGCACAACACAACTACAGATCCAACTTGCCTGCGGGGACAGGGCGCGTGGTTGAGGAGCTATCCTCCCATCGCAGCCTACTGCCTCCGCAGACCCAGGTGCAAGGAAACAAGGGACGTCTTCAATAAACAACAAAAACAGAGCCAGGCAACCTACTACCGGCGCGTGGTTGAGGAGCTATCCTCCCACCGCACCCATGCAAGCAAGCGCCGCACACCACTACTACAGATCCGACTTGCCTGCGGGAACAGGGCGCGTGGTTGAGGAGCTATCCTCCCAACGCAGCCTACTGCCTCCGCAGACCCAGGTGCAAGGAAACAAGGGACGTCTTGAATAACCAACAAAAACAGAGCCAGGCAACCTGCTACCGGCGCGTGGTTGAGGAGCTATCCTCCCACCGCACCCATGCAAGCAAGCGCCGCACAACACAACTACAGATCCGACTTGCCTGCGGGAACAGGGCGCGTGGTTGAGGAGCTATCCTCCCATCGCAGCCTACTGCCTCCGCAGACCCAGGTGCAAGGAAACAAGGGACGTCTTGAATAAACAACAAAAACAGAGCCAGGCAACCTGCTACCGGCGCGTGGTTGAGGAGCTATCCTCCCACCGCACCCATGCAAGCAAGCGCCGCACACCACAACTACAGATCCGACTTGCCTGCGGGAACAGGGCGCGTGGTTGAGGAGCTATCCTCCCATCGCAGCCTACTGCCTCCGCAGACCCAGGTGCAAGGAAACAAGGGACGTCTTCAATAAACAACAAAAACAGAGCCAGGCAACCTGCTACCGGCGCGTGGTTGAGGAGCTATCCATCCACCGCACCCATGCAAGCAAGCGCCGCACACCACTACTACAGATCCGACTTGCCTGCGGGAACAGGGCGCGTGGTTGAGGAGCTATCCTCCCAACGCAGCCTGCTGCCTCCGCAGACCCATGTGCAAGGAAACAAGGGACGTCTTGAATAACCAACAAAAACAGAGCCAGGCAACCTGCTACCGGCGCGTGGTTGAGGAGCTATCCTCCCACCGCACCCATGCAAGCAAGCGCCGCACAACACAACTACAGATCCGACTTGCCTGCGGGAACAGGGCGCGTGGTTGAGGAGCTATCCTCCCAACGCAGCCTACTGCCTCCGCAGACCCAGTGCAAGGAAACAAGGGACGTCTTGAATAAACAACAAAAACAGAGCCAGGCAACCTGCTACCGGCGCGTGGTTGAGGAGCTATCCTCCCACCGCACCCATGCAAGCAAGCGCCGCACACCACAACTACAGATGCGACTTGCCTGCGGGAACAGGGCGCGTGGTTGAGGAGCTATCCTCCCATCGCAGCCTACTGCCTCCGCAGACCCAAGTGCAAGGAAACAAGGGACGTCTTGAATAAACAACAAAAACAGAGCCAGGCAACCTACTACCGGCGCGTGGTTGAGGAGCTATCCTCCCATCGCAGCCTACTGCCTCCGCAGACCCAAGTGCAAGGAAACAAGGGACGTCTTGAATAAAAAACACCCCAAAATTGCGAGGGCGGGTACACTTACTCTGTTGGGGCGGGGGCACACTCCACTTCACTGGAACTAGGTCAAAATGGTGAATCCCAGGGGACGACCCTCACCTCAGGCTGCTCTGCCTCCGCGGCGGATGGCTCTTCTCCGCCGCCTTCGACTGCTGCTCCGGCTGCCTCTGCGGCGCCGGGTTCCTTGTTCAAGTCAACCAAACCGGGTTGACCTTGTTGTTGATGACCCCCAGTTGGGGGTCTCGCTCTTGGTCGCTTCGCACCGCGACCTGCGAGCCGCTCAGCAGCACCCTGAAACACCACACCAATAAATTAGTCTTCCTTTCCGAACAGTCCTGCGCCAACCATAACCATTACCAGACCTATGCAGCCGAGGCTCCAAAAAATACGCAGTTTCCCGATGAACAGAATCCGCACCGCTGGCGGGACACCCTTGTACTCCACGGCACTCTGCCTTAACAACCCCCCACGAGCGAGTTGCCGACGGGGCTGAGCAGACATTGTAAAAATTTTAACGGACGGATAATAATTCTAATAGTTAGTTGCGGCTTCAAGATAGAAGCCTTCAACCACTTTTCAACTTTTTATTTGAAATAGCTCCTCCTACCTATTTAGTATTCCTAGTATTCTTATTACTACGTACGGTGCGTGCACGCCTACCACCTGCCTGCTTCTATAAATATTCAGGTCACGCTGTATCTCTGACAGCATTCGAAATACGCGCTGTAATTAATCCGATTATAAAAACAACTCGAGCCCTTCGTGTTTTCTGATTGGCCTACGCGTTCACGCGACCTTGCGCGTCATTTGGCAACGACGTATATAAAACTGAATGCTGCCTCACTTCACGACACTCGTCGGTTTATAAGTATTTTACTCCCCTTCAGTCCCTCACAAGCGTCCTGATCACTGATCCCAGTGACTTGCTTGCGGTTTCGGTCTCGTGCGTCGTCCTCGTGACCTCTTGAATGAGCCCCGGGGCATTCTGAAGCCGGCTCGATGACCCTGCCAGTCATTTTCTGCCAGTCGGATATAAATCAAGCGAAGGCAAGGAAACATAACCAAAAGTACGCATTAATAACCAAGGTAACCAGAAGTAAGGGAATACCTATTCCTAGTGGCGTAGTGTAGGGGGGAGGCGGGGCCCATCTGACCATGACCCATAGCATGATTCTCGAAGAACGTGGCCGCCCTCTGCATCCAAGAAGTGTCAGCTGCAGGGAAGGCCGTAGACAGAGCCAGAGCAGACACACCCGGCTCCTGCTGCGTAATTCTGATAAATCCGAACATCTCCACAATCATATGGATAGCAGACATGGCCCGCTGCCCAACCACAGAGGCGGCCACATACTCAGATCCAGTGGAGGACATCTCAGCATCAGTCTGGCGGGCACATACCCAATGAAGGACCATGCCGTTGAGGAACACAATGCCTCCCGAGTAGGAGAGACACCCGTTGAGTTTGTCACGAGCATGGTCAGCATCCGAATACACCTGTATTGTGAGCACAGAAAGCGGTGCACTGGGGTAAGCATAACGGATACGGTAGTGCCGTGTGAAGTATAGATACTGAGCCACTCTATGAAGTGCCTCCCAGGCCTGAGCCGAGGGGCATGAGGAGAACTGTGCCAGATATATGACTGAGTAATACACATCTGGCCTGGTGCACCGTGCAATCCACAGCAGGGACCCAAGCAGTGAGAGATACGGGGTGACAAGGGTGAGATCAGGGTGCTCCGGCTTCTGGATAACGAGGTTCACATCCATCGGATTGTGAAAGGTTTTGGCCGGAAGCTTGAACTTGGACATGAGCTCCTTGATCTGCCTGGTTTGGGACAGTGCAATGCCCCACCGATCATAGTCAACCGCAAGCTGCAGGACGGCTGTCATACGGCCAAGATTCTTGCTCTTGAATGCCGCCTGGAAAGCTGCCCAGAAAGCCTGGTGGAAGGCATCATCACATGTCAGCCCGAAGTCATCCACGTAGACAGCCACGAAGGCCACGAACACAGAGGTCACAATATAGTATAGGCACGGGTCATATGTGGACTGGGTGAAGTGCATTCCCTGATAGGTGAAGGACTTCATGAATTTGTTGGCCAGCTTCTGCCAGGAAGCACCAGCCGTCCGTAGCCCGTAGAGAGCATAGAGCAGCTTGGCATAGCCATATCTGCCCTTATACATATACCCAGAGGGGAACCGCACATATATAGGAACCTCCAGACGGGCATGAACAAAGGCCTGACTGACGTCAAAGTGATAGACCATAACCCCCATACCAGCAAAGATAATAGACAGGATGAAGAGAAGGCGGAAGGTGGGCAGGTCTGCTACCGTGCATGCGGTCTCAGCTGGGTGTAGCCCCAGTGCCATGTGGCAGCCACGGCCATCCGAGCTTTATGAATTTGGACGGGCGGTAGACCATCCCGTGGCTTCCAGGGCTTATTCAGCACAAAGATGGTGCTGGTGGCGATCTCACCGTCGGGTAGCACCTCCACCGGTTCTATCTTACCCTGGTCAATCAGAGGCTGCACCTCCCCACCGGTAATAGCCTCCTCCCACTGAGCCCCATCAGGCATAGACAGTGCCTGGCGGTACCCACCCGGCAGTGGCAGATCAGGAGCTGCAGTGTGGTACAGGCGCTCGGCGAGGTCAGCAGAGATATGACTGAAGCTGAGTGTGCCGCCGGCTGGCAATGTACCGACTGTGTCCTCTGGTGGGACCACATAGTGCGGAAGGAGCCACTGGTCCTGCTCCGGGTGGTCGGAGAAGGGAAGGTGGCAAGCACTGTGGGTATCAGGGAACACCACCAGACTGGCACGGAGGTCCATGGCATAGGCACGTGGGGCAGTCACATCACCGTAGGCCATAGGCCGGAAGAGCACCCCATAGGACCTGGACCGCCGCATGTCCGTGGACACAATGAGTGCCGGATACAGCGGATCACCGCGGGCCTCCTGAGCCTTAGCCAGAGTCCAGAGCGGGTAGTGTTGATTGACACAGTCAATGACCCTGCGGCGGTCCAGCCAGTGGACCAAGTCAAACCAAGCAGTGCCCGCAGGGTCAGCCATGACATACTGCTGGGCGGTGGTCCAGAAAGTGTCTGCTGAACCAGTGTCAAGCAACTGCACGGTGGCATAGGTCTCACCGTCCCGGGTGTCATAATAGGCAGCCACGGAATGGACTGTCACCACCATGTCAGTGGTGTAGTCCCTCCACGGCTCCGGCCTGTCACTGGGCACGGGTGCGGAGTGCTGCTCGTCGGGAGCGGGGGCAGGGAACGATGACATCACCTGCCCGAACTCTGAGTAGTTTCTGATGAAGTCTGGCCGGCCCTCGGAAACAACCTTGTTCCTCTCCAGGTCCAGTACCTTGTAGGCCGAGGACCTGAGGCTGATGCCCACAAACCGCCCCTGCCAGGCCCGGGGGGTCCGCTTCTTGGAGACCCCCGGATGGCGGACCCGCATCTGCTGAGCATCCATGGCCACAGTGCACAGGGTGCCGAATATCTCGATACGGGAGTAGGTAAAGTGATAGCCCATAAGGTGATAGAATGGCACCACGGCGTCCCGCCCATGAGGCAGGATATCCCATAGCAGGCAGGCATGACTGTCTGCAAGAGGCCAGTAGGTGAGGTCCATACCGGCTGTCTCCAGGAGTGCACGGGAGACCGACGAGATCTTACCAATCACATATTCAGCCATGAAGTTCTGCCAGTGCAGGGTGGGTGACGACTGCAGGTGTTTGATGCCATGGTGTTTGTACAGAGCCTGTGCTGCAGGGTCACACAGCTCCGGGGCACAATCAGTGCGGAGAACCAGGCCAGTGCAGGCAAAGCCGTGATGAACAACATCTGCCAGGAACTGAGCCAGGATGAAGCTGTATGCCGACTTCTCAGCAGAGAAGTATAAGGCTGCGGGGTAATTTTTTTGGTAAATTACCGGTGCGGTAATTACCGGTAAATTACCTGGTATTACCGACCCCCGTTTCTGAATTACCCTCCATACTTAAGATTTTACCGGTAAATTACCAATTACCGCATTGGGAATTTACCAATTACCAGGGATTACCTGGTAAATTACCAGTTCCCATTGTGTCAATTATCCCAATTTCAAGCTATCGAACGTAGGCATGCGGTCAGTTTTAAGTGCAATCTGAATTTTCGAAGAAACCGCGGCTATTTTAACAGCTGCATGTATATATATATATATGTGATAATAGCTACATAAATAATAACATCTGCATATGTGATTGTGTTGCATATATGAGCATATAGCGTGCCAGAATATGCTCACGCCGGCAACAGAGGTCCCTGGTGGAGCCTTTACACATGTTGAGGCGCCCTATATACCTCTGTCCTATGAAATATCGTGTCAATATCGGAATGGGCATAGTCAAAATTGGTTTCCGATCATGCTACCTCGCAGGGACCCGATCCATAAACCGCACCATGAAGAACTCGGATTTGGGATACTGTCTGTACTTCTGGGGAAAAAAGCAATAGTATGGTGTGTGCACCTTCATCATCGCAATAGCAATATTATGTGCCGACACAATTCTAATGGCCGATACAAACCCACACGAACTTAAAAAAATGAATTCGGAGCCCTGATGCGAAAGTTGGGTCATTTTGTGCAGGCGGTAAAATGTTGGTAATACCACTGAAAGTATTACCGGTAAATTACCCGGTATTACCACACCCAATTTTCAAATTACCGGTAATTTCGCAGCCTTAGAGAAGTAGCAAAGTGTAAACCTCACAGTGAACTCCACAAAGGTCCAGCGGTACCTCGACCCGTCATAGCCAATAGGCGTGATCGGGCCTGTAGCATCAGCAGCCCACATAGATCCAGGCTTCTGAGCTCTGTATCTGTCAGCCGGAGGGTGCTTCGGACTCGGCTGCACTGTCCGCATACGGGCACACACAGCACAGGCCTCAGCACAGGTCCTGTGAGACAGCAGCTGCTCCCGGGTAACTGTAGTGCCAGGCCGGGCGATGTCAACACCAAGGTCCATGAGCTGAGCCAGCCTGAGACCATGAGCATGAGCATATGCGGAATGGCACCACCTCTCAGGGGTGAACCTCATGGACGTGTACTGATCACGGTAGATGATAGCCACCGGGAACGGGGTACCAGCAATGAAGACACGGTCCCCCCCGCCCTCCGAGCCAGCCGACTGAAGGGGCCGTCCAGCATAGGTGTGCTCACGACGGTAGCTGAATATGCCCTCTGTGCCAGCCGGATACACATGTAGCACCTCCCAATGAATAAGGTGCTGCCTGAAGGTACTGAGGTGTGACTGGGGAATCAAGAAGAGGAATACCGTGTGCTCGGGGTCGGTTGCAAAGTCCCGGTTGGCCTTCTTGAGCATCCGCTCACAGGTGAGTCTGTCAAAGGGCGGGTTGCCATATATATAGGCACCGGCCCAGAGGTGACCCCAGCAGGAATCAGACAGTGAATACCTGACTGGGCAGGTCTGGTTGTTACCCACGCCGGGGGGGAGGTCGTCTCCGAAGAGGGAGATGTCAAAGTTGTGTTCCCCGGTCTTGGCCAGGGCAGCAGGCGAGCCCTTCAGGAAAGCCCACTTGGCATACTCTGAGCGTGCCCACATCCAGTCACAGATCTCACCGGTGCGGACACGTGAGACAGTCTGGGTGAGTGCACTGGCTGCCCCCTCAGGGACCTCCGCCCACATATAGTCTGTGCCAGAGTCAACGATCCGATAGACACGGCCAGTAGGCAGGTGGGTGTAAGTGAGGGACACAAGGTCAGGGGACCCGAAGCCGAGGGAAAGCATAACCCGAGAAGACAGGAGAGTGCGGCAGCCGGCTTTATAGTGTGAGTTTGGGAGAACGAAGTGGTCGATGGCTCCGTCCTGGATACAGACCCCATACAGATGGAATGTCACAGTAGCATCCGTCCTGTGAGACCCAGCCGTGACCATGGTGAAGGCCACCGTACGGGTGTAGTCCACGTCGGTGCAGGCCGACAGGTCCCCGCACATGACACATGTGGCTCCAGAGTCACACACGATGCCCCTGTCAACCCGGACGGGTGCAGGGACAGCACTGGCCAGAGAACTGAATCCAGAAGCAGCCCACTCCTCGTCGGGCACATATAACGGAACTGACTCTGCACTGCCATAGACCAGAATACCAGTATAGCCAGCGGGTACCAGAGGGTAGACCACTGTAACTGACCCAAGCTGACCAGACAGTACACCAAGCTCCACAGAAGCATACGTACCCACAGCATAACCAGAGACCAGACATAAGCCGGTATCACCGGTAGCCAGTCCATCAGCTGAGAAAAGCTGACCAGCAGAACGGCCGACGGACCCCCCTGCTGGCGGGGTAAGCTGACTGACTGACTGACTGACTGACTGCCTGACTGACTGCCGCAGACCCAGAGAGTACCCAAACAGTAGTGCCGAGGTACACAGAGCCAGGCTACAGATAACCAGAACAGCAGTCCAGACTGGTGAGGAGCGGCGAGAGGCACGGGGCTCACCCGCCGGAGGCTGGGTTGTTGAGGGCCGGTGCCCGCCCGCTGGTGACTGCCGGTTGACAAGGTGTCGCCAGGTGCGTACGGGAGTCCTGGCACCAACGGCAGGAAGACAGGCCGAGATAGCCAGACCCCAGGTGATAGCATGCCAAAGCACCAGAGCCCGTGGGTGCACCTCCAGCACAGCACCGGAGGCACCACCAGACTGCACCGCATCTGCCGTGCCAGAGAATGCTAGAATGCACAGCAGACTCATGTACATGAAGTGACCCGCCCCATAGGGCCTGCGGCCCGGGCCACCCGGACCCCTGGGCCGGGACTGCGGTGCCGTGCTCACCAGCTGCACAGCTCCAGGGAATTCGGTGTTGGTTGTTGTGATCTGCACGTCGGCTGCCGGCACCGCTGGCTGCTGTGGCTCAACACTGAAGTGCTGCAGAGACACTGCAGGGTCCGGAGGCTGGTGCACGGCAACATGGAGCTGAGTAGGTGTCATCTCACCGTCGGGGCAGTCCCCATCGTCAGGGTCCTGGTACGAGTTGAAGCGGTTGACAGCGTCGTAGTACTGCTCCTCCGAGCGGCCACATGAGTCCCAGATAGCCCACTCCGACTCAGTCCACGGCTCCTCACTGTCAACGGCAGAGTGCGGCACAACGGCAGCCGCCTGAGCCGCGGGGAGGTCAAGCGGTGCCTCCCCGAGCTCCAATGAGTAAGAGTATAAGCATGACTCATACACCTCCTCCTCCGGATCGAGGAAAGCCGCATCCAGCTCTGACAGGATGTCTGCAATAGGCGTGCCCTCGGGGTGGAACCCCGCCACATGCGCACTCTGCACCCCTCCAGGGCAATCACGGCGGAAGTGAGGGCCGCCACAGTCCCAACACTGGACCGTGTGGCGGCCCTGTGCATCCCGTGTCACCCGCAAGGCAGTCGGTGAACCACCGGATGCAGGCTGCCGCTGCCCCTGAGTCCGCGGTGGAGGGGCATGAGGGGAAGGGTGAGAGCCCTTCCTGTGCCCCTTCATGTTCTGTTGTCGATTCTTCCCGCCGCGGGCCGGTCTGGCGCGGGGAGCTGTACCCCTGTCGCCCCCAGACCGGTGAGCACCCTGTCCGGCTGCCTGCGGCTGAGCATCCCGAGTCTGTGGCGGGTGTCTGGGCCCGTCACGCCTGCGGCCACCAACAATGCGAGTCTGCGGGATGCCCGCACGGGCCAGAAGGGTGGCAGAAGGGGACTCCCCAGAGAGAAGTGAGGCCGCCAACGCGGAGAACCCATCCTTCTTCTTCTCCTCCTTAAGCAGCTTCTTTTCCTCTGTTTTCTGTTGGTGAAAGGCTTTCACAGCCAACGTGAACTGCTGAATTCCGAGAGCCCGCTTCTCTCTGCCCTCGGCCGTTTTAGAACTCCACTCCTGCAGAAGATCCTTATAATACAGAGGGCACATGCGAAGGGTGAGGAGGTCCAAGGCGAACCCCACACCCCACACATCGTCAGGCTCTACACCAGGTCTGAGCTCGGACCGGACAGCGGTGTGGTGCTGCATGAAACCCTTAATATAGGGCTCGGGGTCAACATCCTCCAGCAGCTCAATCGCCGGAGCTGTCTCGAACAGGTAGCCATGGGAAACCCACGGCCTGCGTCGCCTGGCAACGGCCCGGCAGATGACGAGCCATGCACGGCGCCCATCATCCGGAGACACCGTAGCCGACTCCTCAATGAGCCGAAGGCATGATCCACGCACCAATGACGTCAGGATGCGGTAGAGAATACGAGTGGCCTCAGGAAGAACAGTCGTGGTGAGGTCTGTCGGGTGGAATACCGTGGCAAACTGGAGATTGAAGTCAGTTAGCTGGGTTTTTACCGCTTGAGTAAAGCGGTCCAATGCAATTTCCCGAGGCACTTGGCCTTTGATCTTGTCGATGTCGAAAACCCACTCCGAGGCTTTGATGTGAGTGGGCCGGCACTGGTCACGAACTTGCTGGATGATGCTGGCTCGGTGACCAGGCTCGCGGAGAATAGTCTGGCAGTCTTTAAGGAACTCCATGACAATCACAGCACCGCCTGTCTCATCACCCGCAAGTGGGCGATTCTTCACAGGTGTAGGGGGCACAGGCTCCTCAGGGCCGTCGCTGAAGGGAAGCGCCCTCCTCGTGTCGATCCCAGCCGGAACCGGAGTGGTGAATCCATCAGAAGGATCCACGGCAGCCGGGGTCTCCGCGCTTGTCGATGTCCGAGGTCATGGCCTTTTTAACGTGTCGCGAACCACTCAGTACCAAACTCTGCGCAATGCTGCATACCATCGGGGGCCCCAGCGCTCTCTGACCCATCTTTTCCGTACTCTCCTCCGCCACTCGTCGCGCTTACCTCTCCATCCACGCAGTCAGTTGTGCCGCGAAAACGCGGCACCCCGCAACATTCTACCTACTCAGCCACGCTCGCCCCTCTACAGCTTTAGCCAGCCATTTAGTGGCTTTGAATCAAAACCACTTTAGGCAAGTGGTGGGCCTATAGCCTACTAGAATGTCCTAGTGACACAGTGAAAACGCTGAACGCCGTAGGGTTTGAGCGAGGCAATCGGGTATATCAAAAGATGGAAATGAATACACGACTCTCAGGCTATCTAAGCTCTGAGGCCGTCACTAGGCAATCATATCGTGTGTCACAGTCTAAGCTACCGAAGTCGAACTACTGAGTACAGGTAGGAAGTCACTGTACTGTCACTGTCACTGTCATACGTCATACGTGATACTGAACTACTGAATCTCAGCAACCGATGTCCGCTCAGTGACGAATGCTGTCTGCAGCGCAGAGACCATTCTCGTGAAGATGGCCGCCGCGTGGGACTCCGCACCGGAAAATCTCCCCTCCTTGCCGTCGAACAACTTGCGTTGTACGTGCTTGGCTACCTTCATGTCGAAGTGCCCTCGTTGCAACGTGCGTACCGATGCCAAAATGGTAGCTCCCGCCGAATTAGCGGGCGGCTGTGCCGCTGGCGGAGTCGCGGGTGTGTTGGCATGCCTGGCAGCAACGGAATAAAAAAATGTGCTTAATGTGCGGCGGCGATTCGCCATGCTAGCTGTTGATCTAGTAGAAGCGACCATGATGAAGAAGACTATAGGGGTGGAGTGAGGCAAGAAGACGTGGAAAAAATGCGGCAGTCTCGGGCGGCCAAGAAATGCGGTGGGTCGTCGATACGGCTGCCGTGAGAGAGCAGTAATTCCGAGAAGTCGTGTGGTAGATGGCGGCCGATACGAAACGGTGTGGTAACCAACCAGGATACGTAAACCAACCCAACGTTAAGTCCCGTAGAAAAAATGTTCTCAAAGGCCTACAGCTCGCCGTAAATCAACCCATAAAACTTAGGCCATACCCGCGACTGCCGACACCTCCACGCGCGGAGCGCCTCACTCCATCCCAAGCGTCCGGCTTTAGCCAATCATCTTAGCGGTGTCGCAGTGGCTAAATAAAGCGTAAGTGGGGCCAAACCTGTCAGATATATAGTTCGGAGTGAATATATCGGATAACTGGAAATAAACCCTGAGTTAAGGGTTTCGGGATCAGAACGGTAAAAGTCGGATAGATAAAAGAGGTATACACATAAATACTAACGGGAGTTTCCCGACTACTAGTGACGGTCACCCAGCCTACTTTAGGAGGTGACAAGTGACAGATTATCCTGTCGGTGTGTCACATCCAGCATATACTATATATATGCTTGCATTGGAAAATGTGAGGCAGTGAGATAGGGTTTATTCTCGGTTCGGCTAAAGTCAGATTAAACTGGGAGATAAACGGGTTTAAGCTGGCGGACGGACCGTGACACACGAGCGGAGCAAACAGCAGGCACTGCAAGTGACATCCGAGCAAGCGAGGGGTGACACAGGGCACCACAGACCTCCCCCCTTATGGGGGGTGAAAGTCAGTGTTCCCATGACACCACCTCATCCCGAAGGTGGGAGGTGCACTGCAGGGCCAGCCGGTACTCCCGGGCAGGCGGCTAGGAGAAATGTAATGTTCTCTAGTTACATGCTAACTTGTGATGTGCCAATTGAGGGTCTCAATCCAGGGTTTGGGCAGGTTTCAGGCGGTGGCGGCGTCATTCCCTATGGTGAAAGGTGTCGAGCGCCAAGTAGTCAACGTTCAACCGATGCCTGTGCGATGCCAAAGCCAAAAACGGCCGGGCACCACCAGAGCAAGTGTGCCGTTGAGGAGGGGGTGAGGAGGGCGAAGGTGAAAAATGCGGTGAAGGGATGTGGTTGAGCGCATGGGAAAAGGCTCGAAAGGGACGATGGTGAAGGGTGAAGTGTGCGTGACAGCAGCACCAGACACCACCAGATGGTGACCAGGGAGCGCATAAGGTGAAGGTGAGGGAAGTGGAGGGATGAGGTCGAAAGAGTCAAAGCACTCGTTGTCGATGGTGAACGCGATGGACTCGAGCTTCTGGGGGTGTCTGGTGCGCAAACACCACCAGACACCACCAGACCATAGCCAATGGTAGAACGTCGCCGATGTACTCGAAAGGAGTGCAACGCTGAACGAACAGCGGCCATACGCGCACGCTGAGGCCCAGTGGACATGGTCGCTGACCACCGATTGCTGACTGCAAAATCTGCGAACCCAAAATTAGGGTTCCCAAGCGAAAAGCGAACTTCTCGCAAAAGCAAGCAAATCAAACGATGAAAGGGTCAAATTGGGGTAGATTCTCGCGGGGAAAGCGTCGGTGAAGTCAAAAACGTCGTGCGGTAAACCTTTTTCCCGCCAGGAGCGGTGCTGCTGGCCAGATAGTCGAGAGCGCGTTTGGGTTCCGTGGTGACATCAGTCAACGTAACTTTCCGTAAAACGAACTAAATCGAGCGATGTAAAAGTGAAATTGGGGTCAAATGTCACGAGGAAACCGCCGGTGAGGTCCAAATAGTCGTGCGGTAAACTATTTCTCCGGCAGTAGAGGTGCTGCTTTCCAGAGGTTGAAGAACACAAAGGAATTGTCGGTTCTAGTCGAATGGTAACGCACAAAATAGTGCGCAAAATGTCGGTACTAAAGGAAATGTCGGTACTAAGAAATGTCGGTACTAGGGGTGACCTTTGCGAAGGCAAGGAGGTCGATTGTCGGAAGTAAAGTGTCGGTACTAAGAAGTGTCGGTACTAGTTAAATATTGTCGGTCTATCTGAGTGGTAACGCACAAAAAGTGCGCAAAATGTCGGTACTAAAAGAAATGTCGGTACTAAGAAATGTCGGTACTAGGGGTGACCTTTGCGAAGGCAAGGAGGCCGATTGTCGGAAGTAAAATGTCGGTACTAAGAAGTGTCGGTACTAGTTGAAATGTCAGTACTAAGTTGAAGTGTCGGATAGAATCGCAGGGCGCGAAGCGGACGGAACGTAAAATACAACACCTCTGAACGTAGGTGGGTCCAGACCTGATGGAAGAACTAATATATATATATAGTACATATACCCCGGTTCGAAGAAGCCGAAGAACGCCACGCGATCGTACGATCCGAGGTTTCGTTCTTCGAAGATGGCCGAAGATGGCGTTCGGACGTCCGATGACAGTGACCCTTCTTCGAACTGGAAATATGCGATTCAGATATGTAGATATGTTTTCAGATTGAGATGGGTGATCGAAGAATGTGAAACGAATGCCACAGCTGAGCACTCTAGACTTTTCTTTCCGCAATAAACAGAATACAGATCATAACCGATTTTGCGCTCCTTTCATATATATATTGACTCTTATGTGCGCACAAATTCGTGGAAGCCGCATCCCTGAATGACAATATATCCAGGCAGCCCGCTCTTGGAACGCTTATCAGATCGCAGTCGCCCCGTCGAACTACACAAACCACAGGTCAGCGGCCTTTTCAAGAGAGCTTCTCGACTTCCTATGCCATTCCCGCTTTCTTCTCAACGTAACTTCTTCAGATGCATATCTGTTTGTCTTCGCTTGGCACGCTATTTTCCCTCAGCTTTCCATCTTCACGTTTCCTCTCTGCGTTTCATCTCTTTCTCTTGTTATTTATTTTCAGCAGCAGATCAATATATAAAAATTAAACGCCGTAGAATTCGTAGCCTAATTCGGCTCTTTTAACAAACTGCCGGACATATGGAGGTTGTTTATCACCAGGTCTCCTTGCCTCCACGGGTCATGCCTGTCCTGCGATCGTCGCTTCTGATAGCCGGATTCTAGCAAGTGTGAAGCAAGTAGATCACACCTCAGAGGTTCGACGTTCCCGACAGCGCGGTGCTTCTTCCGTTGTTGCATCGTTGAGGCTTTCGCAATCTAGCTCACTGTGCAAGTTAGTGTGATTTCTTGGACTGATGTCAGAGTTCTGCAATTCTCCATCATGCCCAAGTTTGCTACGTGAGATACGCTGCGCCTTACTTGGTCGCTCTTCACGGTCCAATTCTTCCAGTGATTCGCCTAAGTGTTCGTCGTGTCTATCAAAAACTTCAGTGTCTCCTTGTCGGCAGGATCCCGTCGGTACGGGCGATGCGCCACGGGAATCAGCCACCGTCTCTTCCAGATAGTCGCACTTTTCATTTTCCTGCGTTCTGTCCTCTCCTTCACGGATGGATGCTGTCTCGTCAAGCTTGGTGCCTGACCTCGTATGTCACGTGGGGGATTGCAGATGCTTGCGGGCTATCAAACCGCATACAACGGAGTCAAGAAATAGTTCAACTGCAAGGTAAAGTAACGTGCGTATGATCCGGCGACTCTCCTTGCGTGCGTTCCCTGTGGCCTGCTTTGACCTCGCGTCCAGCCCCGTTCAGATCCCTCTGTTGGTTCGTTGTCTGTGAACGGATGTGAGCCGCGCGCGTTGGCTATGACGTGCAGGTGTGCGTTCAATTGAGTAAGCGCCGCGAGTGCACCCAGGTCAACTTGGACTATCATTTTAACAAATAATCCAATTCCCCTTTCCTAGAACGGAGGTGTGTGCCCCACTTATGTCGGCAAAGCCGATGTTACAGTCCGACTCAGCAGCCTGAGCCGAGCTTGTCGCTATCCTTGCCTTCTGGATACCCGCTCCAGAACGTGATGATGTAAACGAAAATGCGTTCTTTCCATCATCTTGGATGACCAGGGCTTGGAGTTAAATGTAAGGACATAATGCTATCATTTGTCTTTTCCATTTGCTGACTGTCGTACGTTTGCTTACTTATTGTGGTGTACCCTTGCAGACCGTGCTGCGCATGGGCCATTGGCTCCACACTGCCCTCACCCAAAGTTATCTTAAATTTTTCCCAGCCGATGGATTATTAGGTGCTGGATGGTGGCCGAATGCTGCAAAAAAAGACTTTGATACCTTTTGGCATCCTCGGTTTTTCCCCGATGTCATGGAAATTGTCAAAGAAATAGCCCCTTGGATATTCGCTTTGGAGGAGGTGAGCATCGTCGCATCTCAACGTGAGTGTATGAGGGAGGGAGGGAGGCGCTGAGTTGGCCAGCCCAGTTTGTGAATGTGGGCCGGCGGCTTGCACGTGTAGGTGGTGAGCTAGTGAGTGAGTGAGAGAGGGAGGGAGGGAGGGAGGCACTGAGCGGGCCGGCCCACTTTGTGAATGTGGGCCGGTGGCTTACACATGCAAGTGGTGAGCCAGTGAGTTTGTTATCACCATGGGTATTGTCGACGTCTCTCACATTTGTTTCCAGCATGCATTGGGGCATGATCTCTTGACGTGTGGTCGTGGGGATTGTGGTATTCGACAATGTGTATAGGTTGTTATCTCGATGGGAAAGGATGCTTCTCCGTGCATGAGGAGCATCCCCGAGGTGTGCAAGTATTTTGTATCTGTCGCGGTACAAGACGCGTTGGAGATCGCTGAGACGTTCCCGGGCAACTCTGTGCATGCTAGACTTTTGAGAAATTCCAAATTCATGTATGTATATCGTCAGTGTTCTTTTCATGTTTAGTTTTCAATTCCATGAAGAGTAAGCATGTGAGGGATGTGGTGTGTTACCAGTAAAATTCTATCACAGTACAAGAAGGACAAAGAAGCCAAGACATATGATGTGTACAAGCCCTTGGAGCTCAAGAGTGAAGTGCGTCAACTTCGAGCGGAGCAAAAATTGTTGGCCGATCTCGTGCGGCAAGGATTCAATAACATGGCGGGATCTCAGGTTTTGTCTCCCATGTCAGAAAGGCATTTAGGATTCCCATGGCATGGTTGGCTAGTCAGTCGCTTTATCTCGTGTATGAAGGCATACGTGTTCGTGGTCGCACTCACGGTTTTCTTAGCATTCTTGGGCACAATTTGAGCTATCGGAAGCCTTGATAGGGGGTATATGTAAGGGGTTTGAACCAGCGTTTATTGGGGGGTAAATCAACCGTTTTGGACATGCGTAAATGCCGGTGATTCTTGTATAGGAGGTAAGCGAAACATGAATCAAGGGTTCGTCACGCACATGCATGTGCCCGTTCATATACATATTTTTTTGTATGTGGTGAAAGGGGGAAGTGGGTGGGAGAATATGTGTTGATATCCCTAGACACTACCAATCCAACCTTGCCATGCAGCCAATGGTTTCATTTTCGTTGACCGGGCGGGCTTCTTTAATGTCGGATGCATTAATGGCTCCGTACTACATCCCAGACTTGGGGCAGTACCGATACCAACCTTGGCACCCATGGACGATAATTTGCAGGTATGAGCTATTTTAATATCACACTCGCTGCCATGCAGTGAATTTCACATGAGCTCATGTTCTTCACCGGAAGTTGGCATGGTTCATACCTCATGGCACTTTCTAATGTGAGGTTGGCATGGTTTGGTTACTTACAGGTAGCATTATTTTCCCATCTGGGCAGTGTGTGAGGCATTTGGGCAGCGTGTATAATGTCCGGGCGGCATGTTTGACATTTGGGCAACATGTGTCGCATGTGGGCAGGCCGTATGGCATTTGGATGCCATATCTGCCATTTGGGTTGCGTGTATGATACCTGGGCGGCATGTATAGCATGTGGGCAACCTGTGGGATATCTAGGCGGCGGCTGTGGCATCTGGGCGGAGTGTATGATACCTGGGCGGCGTGTTTGACATCTGGGCTGCGTGTGTGGCATTTGGGTTGTGCGTATGATGTACAATTGCTCATGGATGACTCCCACGTAACCCTTTGCACCCGCTGGCACCATTGGAGTCCCATATACAGGTCTTGCAGCGACCACGAGGACATGAGGAAAATGACCGATGCATTCTCCACCAGCAGCGAGCGCACTTCGGCCACGCTCAGCCTCCACCACACCCCGAGCAGCACGCTAATGCACCACACGCTCTCCCCCAACAGCAAGCACCCTTCCCCAACGCTCAGCCTCCACCCCAACGCTCAGCCTCCACCACACC